>BHFT01042887.1:0-23874 GCA_004320025.1 Laticauda laticaudata
TCCCACAAGATCTTGACTTTTTCATTCTCCAGAACCTTCTCAACCTGATGTTCCCAGTAGTTGTTACTATACTCAAAACCAAACTTTTGTCACAGTTTCTAGTGAATGATTTTAGCAATTCGGTTATGGCATTCTAGATAGTTTGTGAAATTTTGCTGCAGCCACTGATTAAATTGTTGTTATTATTATTATTTTTATTATGTTCCATTCCTGTTTTAATCTATAGCTTAAATTAGGACAGGATCTGCTTTGGGTGATTTGTGTGCCACTCTCTTTCCATAGTTTCCCAATCATCCCACCCCTATTATTGGAATGTGGGTAAAGCCCAGTTCAGAAAAGAAACCCAAACAACAGTTTATATACCATTCAGGCTGCAATGCTTTGTGGCTGGTTGTTTCGTGGTGATTCCAACATCCTGAAGGAGAATGGCAAAAAAATAATAATCATCTTATTTATTGGGATTGGCACGATTGCAAATTAGGACACCACTATTTGCAGTAATTTAGAACAGATGCAATACAGGCAGGATAAGCCGATGCCACAAGGACAACAAATTTTGCCCAGGCACTTGTGCTAACCTTAAGAGAGGCAGAGCATGGAGAAAGCTTATGGAAGCCACATCAGCTTTTTGTAACAGGACCATAACTTGTGGAATAAGGACGTTCTGCCCAGGCTACCTAATTCATCAGTGGCTTTATGTGAAAGGAGTGGTCTTGAAGGCCAAAGCCACAACATCTTTCATTCCTATTTTTTGTAAGGAAATTAATAAAATAATTAGATTTTATTTGAATGAACCTTTCATGCAGAAGCTCAAACCTGTCTATATAGTACACTCTTTTTCAATTTCCCCACTGAACTTGACTGACTGGGCTGTGTTCACAAGACATTATGACCCAATGTGAATTTAGTCATGGTCTAATCAGCTAATTTGCCTTGACACACTATAAAAACATGATGTGTTGGGTTTGTCACAAGGGATTAGTGAGCTAATTTATGCTCCGGGGTGTCAGTGGCGATGACTTGCCCAATTCACCCACTAAGTTTCCATGCCTGTCAATAAACCTGAAACTGTCTCTTGATCTTCATCTACACTTAGATTAGCCTTCAGGAAATTATGGGAACAAAGCCACAAGCTCTCTTGATTTATCCACGACCCAAAAAGACTAGTTCTACAGTTCTTTTGTAGCATCATTTATATTTATTTATCTCAGGAGTACATTCCTGTGGGTTCAGTAAGACTTCATTTGCTTATTTTGTGCCTTCAAGTCAGAATTGATTCCTTGTGACTGCCTGGACTAGTCTAGCAGTTTTCTTGGCAAGATTTCATCAGTGATTTGCTGTTGCCAGCTTCCTAGGGCTAATAGGGAGTCACTGGCCCGAGTGACAAAGTCAGCTTGCTTTGTGCCAAAGGTGGAACTAGAACTCAGGATCTCACAGTTTCTTGCCTCTAATAGGGCTTAGTTGTTTTCCTCTCAGCCAAAAGAAAAAAACAAACCCCTCTAACTAACTTGAGCTTTTATTACTTGGAGAAGGCAACTGCCATGCCCCTGTTAGAATCTGACTCCAAGGGAGAGGAGAAACAGCCTACAGGGAGTGGGAGTGTGGCTCCAGAAGTTGTGGAGGAAACTGGGGAAGGGCACCAGCCAGCTGCGTATTCAGAGGAAGACCCAGGCCCATCCCCTTTTCATCCTAGGGCACGCAGGGAGGACCGGAGAAGGGAGAAATGTGAATGGAATGGTCTACAGGGGAGGAAAGGGCCTTGGGAATGGGCTGCAGCTTTGAGGACTGTTGAAAGGGACAAACTGCGCATGGGCTATTGCTGGAAGCAAATCGTGAAAATATTTCTAGTCTGTCAGTTCTTATCTGACTTCTGGTGTCTTTCCCAGTGTGTGTATTTCGATATCTGTGGATGTCTTCAAGCCCTTATCCAGCCTTGTCTTATTAATTCTTCAGTATGGTTTGTGTTGTTTTTTTTCTATTTATAATTTATATGTATTTTGAGTTTGAATGGAAGTTCTTCCTTTTCACAACTGTTTGTGGGGGAGTTTTTTCTCCAGTCAATGATAATTGGACCTTTAAAGCCAAGTTGAATGAATTAAAGGGACTTCATCTGTTTTTGTGACTTTGTTGCTTTTGTATCCCACCCTGGGTCATCTCAGCAATATAAATAAAGTTCTGGAACTTTCTAAGCAGTCCACTGCTTTCTTCCTGGAAACTCAAGGTGTTCCTTTTTTCCGAATGAGTTTCTGAATCTGAACCAGCTTTCTGTGCTCTTCATCTTTGAACCACCTTCTGTTCTGTTCCCCAGGGCATAAAGGCTCGGGATTTGTTACATACTTATATGGAGAAAGCCATCTTGGAGAAATTGCAGAGAAAAGATCCTGACGCCCATCGCGATGCCCTAGATTTTATCATCAACAGCGCCAAAGAACACGGCCAAGATTTCACTATGCAGGAATTGAAGGTGAGGATTTTTATGCTCCTGGGGTGGTGGTCAGTGGTTGTTTCATGCAGGTTTTGACAGTAGCCCCTGTTGGAAGATGGTGTCGCAGCTGGTGTAATTTTGCAGGATGTCTGGGTGGAAATATCTTTAATGATACTAGGGATTCCATGGTCAGTTGTCCCAAGGTACTGTAGCTTCCTAGAATACAAAGATTTGTCAGTAGTTGGTTTGTGTGTGAATAGAATAGAATAGAATAGAATAGCTGGAAGGGACCTTGGAGGTCTTCTAGTCCAGCCCCCTGCTTAGGCAAGAAACCCTATATCATTTCAGACAAATGGTTGTTCAATTTCTTCTTAAAAACTTCCAGTGTTGGAGCATTCACAACTTCTGGAGACACACACACACACACAGACAGCACCTGATTGAGGCTTTAGAGACCATACAGATAGCCTTCACCTTCTCACTGCAATGTGACCATGACCTGTGACTTCCTGCTGGCTTCCCCATTGACTTATGGGAAACTGGCTGTGAAAGTTACAAATGGCAATCACATGAAAGAAGGTTGTTGCAACCATCATAAATGCACACCGGTTGCCAAGCCATCAAATTTCTATCACATGACTGTGATGATACTGCCATAGCTGCATTTGGAAGGACCAGTCATAAATCTCTTTTCCGCCACTATTGTAACTTTGGTCGCTGAATAACTAGTCAGTAAGTAGAGGACTACCTGTATACCTATTTTGCTTTATTCTGCATTCTGTTAGCATGAGTAGTGATAACCTGGCTCAAATAGTAGAAAGTCAACTTGATCTTGTGCCATTCAATCCAGGGCATATTTTCTGAACTGTTTTAACCTCAGTGAGCTCTGTTTCTGTGAGAAATAATGGCTATTTAAATAAATATGGAAATGCTATAAATCCTATGAAATATGTAAAGCTTTGATTTTGAGATTTGATTAAATCTCCTAATTGAATTGAGTTTCTGAACTAAATTGGAAAGTCATATCGAATCGTCCAATCCAATGCCTTTGAACTGACTCAATGTGACAAAAAACAACAGCCAGGTAAATGGTGTGAATTGAATTGGGTTGGAGCTTATCCATACCCTCTAATACTAGGTTACATCCAGATTAGACTACTATCGTGCACTCTACTTGGAAACTGTCCTGAAGTAATTCAGTTAGTACTGGATACAGTGTGGGGGAAAAAATCCCAAAGAATTTTGCTCTTATGGTTTCTCTTCTTCTCACTCGCACTGGCTATTTCTTTTTGAGCCCTGATTGAAGGTGTTCCTATCAAATGTTGATGCTGAAATGCAAGCCAATCAGTATTGTTCCTTCCAAATATCTTAAACTTCATCTACATACCCAGACACACAATGCCACAAAAATCCTCTCTTGTTCTTGTTTTTCTCCTCTTCTGCATTCATCCTTAAAGTACTTTAAAGGAAGGGAAAGAAAGAGAAAGGGGGAGAAAGGAAAATTGAGGGGACTTTGGAAGAAGTTCAGAGAAGAGCAACTAAGATGATCAAAGACCTGGAGACTAAACCAAAGAAGAAGGGCTGCAGGTTTTGGGTCTGGCTAGTCTAAAGAAAAGAAGAATTAGGAGTGACATGATAGCAGTATTCCAATATTTGAGAGACCACGAAGAAGTGGACAAGCTATTCTCCATAGCACTAGAAGGCAGGGCAAGAAATAATGGTTGGAAACTAATCAAGGAGAGAAGCAACCTGGAATTAAAGAGAAACTTCCCAACAGTGGGGAAAATTAAACAGTGGATTGCCTTCAGAAATCATGGGTGCTCCATCACTGAAGGTTTTTAAGAAGAGACTGGACAATCACTTGTCTGGGATTGTATAGGTTCCCTGCTTGAGCAGGGGGCTGGACTAGAAGATCTCCAATGTCCCTTCCAGATTCTATTCTACTCTACGCTACTCTACTCTACTCTACTCTACTCTACTCTACTCTACTCTACTCTACTCCCATCCTATCCCATCCCATTCCATCCTTGTGGATTGTCCTGGCACAGTTCATGAATATAGATACAGAAATGCAAGAAAAAACGCAGATGTGTACCCGTACACACACACACACATGCACACACACACACAAATGTAAGTCCCTGCCAAAGTCCAGCAAGTGTTCAAGTGAAGTCCCAAGGAGCTAAAGGTTGCAGAAGGTTCATCAGGCAGTCTAGGTCCAGAATTAAAAATAATGAAGTTTCAAACCAAGGCACATGATGCAATCTGGGTAAACAAGCAGTCACTGCCAACAAAGAGGCTTGAGTTTGCTACTCATCTTAAATAGAAGCAAACCCAGTGTTGCTTGTTAGGAAGGGGGAGGGCTCCTTTCTTGCAAGGAGCCTTAAAGAGCAGCTTTCCTCTGCTGCTCTAGACAGAGGGAACCCTTGCGGGAGTCAGGGTGTGTTGTGTTTAGCCGGCAGCAGGTGCAGACAGCTGAGGAGAGCAAGGACTCTGATGAAGAGCCAGGACCATCAGGGAGTGGACTGCTGCCTTCAGAGGTTGTGGGGGCTGGCAGCAGCGATGAGGAGGTTCCCGAGGAGCCTGTGCCAAGTGCACGTGCACGAAGGATTGCTTGGAAGAAAGAGCATCTGCAGTAGCACAGGCGACTCAGGAGTAAGGCTGCCTTCCCTCAAGAGGATAAAAGCCAGGTTTGAAAAAACGTTCTTTGCGGAAAGGAAAGAAGCTCTAAGGATCCAGCATTATGTGTCGAGACTCTGGCTTATCTGAATAATTCTGTCAAGACCTTTTCTGATTGGATTAATTGGCTGCAAGTCATCTTTTATCTACAAAGAAGTTTTTTGTAGATTAAAGCTGTGAAGGTTTGAGTTGCTGAGTTTGTTTTGAGATTTTCTTGCTGGTAACAGGGTTGGGTCAGAACAACTCAGTCTCAGTCTCCTCATCTCCAGAGACTGGTAGCAACTACTGTCTACTCCTTGCAACTCCTTGGGCAGTGGCTCATCCAGCAACTTGAATCGGCTGCTCATTGTTGAGCTGGCCATGATAAGTACAGGAAATGTGAGTATATTGCCAAGGGCTTTCAGAGCACCCACATTTTGATATGTGTTCAACAGCAACTCCTAGAATCCTCAAAAGTCTTGATCTAGATTTTTAAGTTAGCATTTTTTCCTGTAAAAGACTGAGCAACATCTAATTTAAATTCTGATCACAAGGTATCTGAGAAAGGACAAGAAACATTCAGTTTATTAATAGCATGCACAACTTATTTATTTGTTAAGTTTAAGTTTATAGATGATATAACAGATATAATAATGATAGATAGATAGATAGATAGATAGATAGAATAATAATAGATAGGCCCATCTCTAACCCTATAATAAGAGGAACACTTCTAATTCCTATATCTCCATGGCTTGCCTTACAGGAATCTGCAATTGAACTAATATTTGCAGCTTTCTTCACCACTGCCAGCGCCACTACTTCTATGATCTTACTCTTATTGAAACACCCATTAGTCATAAAAAAGATCCAGCTGGAACTGGCCTCCAATGGACTCACTGGGCAGTGTCAATGCTTTGGAGCTGAGGATTTTCTAACAAAATACCCATCTGGCCAAAAAACTTTGCCTGCACATGAGAAGGAAAACAAAGAGGGTGACTCCAACGTGCCTCTTCCACCCAGATTGGGAAGAGAACAAGGGCGAGAGACCACGATGGAAGAGAAAGGACCTAATATAAACATCATGGCTAAAGCGTCCCAGGATATTGTCCATGGAACTACAAATGGTCCTAGCTCATTGTCCAGGCTAGAAGAAACAGGCCAGTTCTTTAGCAGTCTGGAAAGATCTGAATATTGTTGCCACCCTTACTTGACCCTGGAGAAGTTGAATCGTCTGCGCTACTTGGATTGTGTCATTAAAGAAGTTCTCCGTTTGCTGCCCCCAGTATCTGGAGGGTATAGGACAGCCTTACAAACCTTTGAGCTAGATGTGAGTTGAGTGGCTTGCTCTTTTGGTGGAAGTGTGAGGAACTTGGGTTTATCTGGATTTTAGAAGGCTAGGCTGAGTATTTTACATGGGGACCCAGAAAGGACACTTTTGATTCCTAGAAATTCTAAGAGCTGCTTCTGTTTAGAGCCAGAAGATATGCGAAGAATCTCTGGGCCATTTGTAGGAAGGTGAGCTTTTGGGATATGGAAAAAGATGTCTCACGTGAACTGTAAGTACTGTAACCAGGGATGGGAAACATAGAAGCCCCAGTAAACAAGATCCCAGTGATAATGAGTGATGAAGTTTGTAAAGCAAAGTTTGTTGCAGAAATCACATCCAGAAAGCACACACAGAAAACTGATTCAGCAGGATTCATTTACTTCTTTATACACATGAAGTAAATTTACAATACCAACAGCAGATTCTTCCAATGTGATAGCAGTTACAGGGCAAAACACAAGCAGAGGAGAGAACAGCAGAGAACAGTTTCAGTTTTGATTCAGAGCTGAAGGCAAGTTGCAGCTTCAAAGCTTAGAGCTTAATACAGAACCATGTCCAGGGTCCTTCCAGTTTCAGTTTCCAAAGAGTCCCCATTGGCTGACCTAGTTGCTATGCCTATTCATTGGTTGACCTTGTTACCATGTCTCTGCCAGTTCATGAATATTCTGACAAAAGTCAAGTAGAAAAGGGACACAGAAAGATTGTCCGAGCACTAATTTGTATGCTGGTCTCTGATTCAATTTCTGGCATCACTATTTTAGCAATGGAAAGAAATACTGCTTCAAATGCTGGAGGAGCTGCTATCAGATCCTGTCAGCAGTTTGGCAGGCAAGATGGATCAATGGCCTAATTTGATAGAATCCAGAGAACTGCATATTTTTCATCAGAAGATTGAGAAATGGAGAGAGGAGTGAAGTCAAGACAAATACTTCATTCAGATCACCAAAATGATTCTGTCCATTGGGCAAAATTTAGGAAGAATTTCTGTAATGGTCTGGTGTAATGATTAAAGGCACTATGTTAGAAGCCAAAGGATTGTGGCTACTCCTACCTCAGTCCTAAAGCCAGGGGGGTGACTTTGGGCCAGTCCCTTTCTCTCCGCCCTAGGTAGGTCAGCACAAGCCAGTTTCAAAAATGTTGCAACGAGAACTACTAGAACTTGTCCCAGAAGTCAACATTGATCCATAGCATGAAAAAAAGGGGAAGGAACAATATAATGGCTAGATACAATTGCTCTGATCTGGATGGCACTTGGAACAGCCATGCCAAGGTAGTACTATTATTATGGCCATAAATATCTCAGTTCATGGGCAACATATTTTTTACTAACTGTGAAATACTTATATTTTTTAAATAAACAGGTTCCCATGTTCCTTGACCTATAGCAGCAGTGTTCAGAAAGACACACACAGAGATAGATAGATAGATAGATAGATAGATAGATAGATAGATAGGTAGATAGATAGATAGATAGATAGGTATTAAGTATTAAGAAGTATTAAGTATTAAGTATTAAGTATTAAGTATTCAGCTTTGTTTGGGTATTATCCCACGTCATTGTAGTTGTGCTTTTAAAGTTGTAGCAACATTTCAGCNTATATATATATATATGTATATATATATGTATATATATATGTATATATATATGTATATATATATGTATGTATATATGTATATATATATGTATGTATATATGTATGTGTATATATATATATATATGGTCTATTCATGAATTTTTCTCTCTGCTGTTTAGTCTGAAATGGCAGTACTTTGTAGCAGAAAATCCACATTTTAAAAAACATATATTGCTTTTTTTGTAGAGTGTCAGTAATATTTTTGAAGTCAGCCTGTCTAAGCACATCGGACAGTGGACGAAGTGAGGTTCGTGTTGTCCCTCCAAAAGATTGGATCACACTGCTGTGAATGTTTGCTCGCGCTTTCAGGCAGGTTTCATCTGTCTGGCTGCTGTCTGTGGTGCTGATTTTGTTCCATCTCTCCTTCCCTTCCTTCAAGGGCTACCAGATTCCGAAGGGTTGGAGTGTGATGTATAGCATTCGAGATACACATGAGACTGCCAGCATCTACCAGAGTCCCCCTGATACTTTTGATCCAGAGAGGTTTTGGGTATCACCGGAAGATCAGGAGGAGCACAAAACGTCAGCCTCCCTCCGGTTTCACTACATTCCCTTTGGTGGCGGAGTCCGCAATTGCATAGGCAAAGAACTGGCCAAGGCGATTCTCAAGATGCTTGCCATTGAATTGGTCAGCACAGCCAGCTGGGAATTGGCCACAGCTCATTTCCCCAAAATGCAGACCGTGCCTATTGTGCACCCTGTAGACGATCTTCAAGTCGATTTCCATTCTCTGAAGGCTGGCCATGAAATCAGCAGTGGAACAGGCAAAGTCAACGCCTGAATGCATAGACATCTCCATTACATCTCTAGCTTAGGAATAGACTAGGACAGGCATCTGGGGCAAAACACTACTTTCCTTTCAGCGCAAGCCTCTTCAACCTGCCTCTTTGTTATGGAGTAAGAGAAAAGGATGGACTCATTGCACTCTCCCTTAAAGGCCTGTGAATTTGTTCTTTGGACAGATGTGCATCAGTTGGTCTTCTCTCATCTTTAGTTTCATTTTTTGTTTGGTAACAAAGTGCACAACCACTTTGTATTGTGGTTAAGGGGAGACTTACGCCAAAGAGAAATGTCTTGGGAAAAAGTGGTGATGTTAGTTCTACACGAGGATGAAGGATATATAGCTCAAAATTGGATGTAGTGAAAATGTTGGGAATCCATGATCTAGTCTGCCCTATGGAGTTTCTTCAGGACCCCTCACAACTTTTGAACAAAATTGCTGCTCCATTGCTTCCTTACAAGGTGGCTCTGGTTTATTCCTGATGGGAGGGAACCCTCATAATGGTGTTGCCTTAAGCATGGAAAATGTTCCAAGTACAATTCAGAAGGGTCATCAGAAAGGAAAGGGACTGACAAAGCAAGAACCAACAAAAGAAATGGAACATCAAATAGATCAGGAATTGATTTTGCTTCAGGATGTGCTTTTTGTATGTTGTAGACAATGAATGTAACCACGTTCTGCACTGTAAAGAAGACGACAAGATAGGCCTGGAACAGATTAATCTTCCAGTTTCTGTTATGACCCCAAAGTACAGTATTAATGGGCGTGACTAGCAGTGGCTCTCCATGGTTTCAGCTTGGAGTCTTTCCTAGATGGAGAAGATGGAGATGAACAGGAGACATTCTGCTTCTATGGCACATGTACAATTGAACTGTGAGCAGTCTTGATCATGGCACAAAAGCCTCACTCTATTTTAATTAAGCAAGCTACTCATGTGTTTGGGTACCATGTTGTCAAGCAAACTATGGATGGAATGCCTTAGGTCTGGTTCATAATCTTATGTGCTTTTTTATTCTTTCTCCTTTGGGTCCTGCAAAATGAAAAGCATTATAGTTGAAGGGATAAGAGGTGGCTCATTTCTGAGATTTGACCTGGAATGGCTTACTGACATATCCAGTTTCCAAAGGGGTAGCTATATTAGCTCTTGTAGTGAGAATAAGCGAGAGTCTTATAAAAGACTAACATGATTTCTTATAGCATGTGCAGTTATGGATTATTTGTGGATGTATTGCCACCTGTGCATATGTGTAATTGATAAATCAAGGTTAATTCCATGCATCTGATGATGTCTCTAGTATGTAAATTAAGCCAGGGTGGGGAACTTAGATTCCTCAAATGTTGAGCTATCTATGAGCCCAAACCATTAAGGCCTATGGTGAGGGATCCTGGGAATCCTAGTTCAGTAAAACCTAGTTCCCCACTCCTGCTTACATTGTAGTGAAATGTTTAGCCTTTCAATTTGCTGCCTTGTAAGATATGTTGAGGTTTTAATCACTAGCATTTTTAACCAGCGTAACAAGCAACTAGAATTTTTGTGGGATTGTATATTTGAGGAATACCAATTTGGGGGAAAATAAAATTACCATTAATACCTATATCAATCCTCTCTTTAACAGTTTAAGAAAGCACTTTGTAATTCCTGCAGAATGACACATACTTCTCTTGAGCTAGGCTAAGAATGGGCTTTAAAAAGCTACTGGGAGCATTATTACAGAAGTGCACTGTGTGTGGATAATTCCTCTCTCTGATCCAGATTGTGGGGACTTGCCAAGAAATGGGCTTTCAATCACAACTTGCCAAGGAAAGGTCATTGCTTTTCTAAAAAACAGCAACAGGTGGGAGACAGAGCATTGAGCAAAAGATGGCCAAAGCTTCTAGCAAATATGATTGACAGTAGGCTAAGATAATGCAAATGGTAACATTGGTTTGGAGAGCCGTATCCACTTGACTTGCAACCAGATCATCTGGAGATTGGGTAGGCATTGGGTAAGCCCAAGTAAGGACAAATCAGAAACTCAGTTGTAGTACAAGCCCCCAAGGCTAGGAATCCTTTGAGACCTAAATATAAGAATTTGATATAGCAAGGAGAAAGTTAGGCTCAAGTTATTGTTTCACCTCTCCATATCAGCATTTTTCCCTCTTTGTGTTTGTGTGTGTGTGTGTGTGTGTGTTATATAGAATGGGTTTTCACTGTGTGAGCTCCCCCTACTTGTGAGAATGATGTGGTGCAACCCAAACACAGCTTTTTACATTAACTTCAGCTTGGTGTGCTTTCTACATGGTGGCTTGGATTCAAGCTCACATTATGCCACTGTGCTGATAACGGATGAGAATTATAGCCGGCTGTGCCTGTCTTAAAAGTGGGTGCATATCATCAAAAGGAATATCCTTGAACAACATGTTTAATGCCCCAGACCATTATTTGACCTTCTCTTTATTCTTCCAACTTACCAAAACCAAGTTGTTGACCTCTTGAAAATCAGCAATAGGTTTTTCTGCCTTTTATTTATTTTTTAAATGAACCCAGTTGCATGATATTGCTATATCTACTTGGTGACACCACCATTTTCCAGCACAGCTCCTGATCAGCAAAAGTTGCTCATCCTGTCACACAAGTGTAGGGATGCATCAGATGGATTGTGATAATTGTGTATTTCGGCTACCCTTTCTTGGTTACCAGACTGCCAAAATTTTAATTATCACTATCCGGAATAACTGCTGTAGGCAACTTGTCACTAAATAAAATTCCTATAAAAGATGTGGGAGAAAAGGTCTTTCAGAAATAAATCCTGCCAAAACTTCCCTTTTGCTCTGCATTTATTTAAGATATTTATTGCCAGGTGCAAAGCCTGATAGAGGAAATGGTTCTCTGTTAAATTGTTGGCCAGAGAAATATTAAACCTGAGGAGAGTCAGAATCCAAAGGAGTGGAGCTTTGGGATTGTGCTATTTTTCCTCAAATGGAGCTGAAGGCTTTTCTACACCAAGAGCTGTCTGGTGGGACATGCTGCCAAATATTTAAACGCCTCACCTTGGGAACTGTAAAGCCAAGAGATTGAGAGTTGGATATCTCATTAATGTAGTCCATTAATGTGGCAAAGAAACAGCAATTTACTCAGCAGTTACCTTACTGAACATTGGAAAAGCTGCCCTTTAATTTATGTTGTCATTTAAGCACACACAAAAAAGTAAGGCAGATATATTTGCCCTGCTGCATGGACCTGGAACTCAAAGATAACCTCAAGCAGTTGAACAACAAAATTAAATACATGGAAGGTGTAGCATCTGCAGAAGGTATTGGGTATATTTTAAGGGGGTGGGGGAAAGGCTGGAGTTTGTAGAGCACCACCTACAGGGTTGGAGGGGAAGGACACCCAAATCGCTGCTTTGCATCTAAACTGGATTTCCCACCGTCTTTCCAATGTTTTAAACAGCATTTTTCATGACCCCTAAAAGTTAGTCCTTTCGAACATGTTCTTTTAATTGACTACAGTATTTCAATGGTTTAGACAGTGCCAGTGATGAAACCTTGCTCATATTTCTGCTGTTTCTATTTTAGAAAGTCAGGTTGGTGTAGCGGTTAAAACATCAGGCTAGAAATTATGGGATCTAGCTAGCTGTGTGACCTTGGGCCATTCATTCTCCCCAAGCCTTAGGAAGGGAGGGGGAAAAAAAATACTGCAAAAACATGCCAAGGAAACTGCATGGACCCACCCAGTCTCTGATAATCAGATACGATTGAATTAGGGTGGGTGGGGGAAGAGATTCTTTTGCTAATTGAAATCTTCCTTTAATTCAAAATTAAATTTGGGAAATTGGGAGCTCTGGCCGTGAGCATCCTGCATGTGGAACTAAGCTATTCCCAATGAGCATTTCAAATCAGCGACTTGAACTCTCAATAGGTATCATCACCTGAGTAGACAGAATTATACCCAAACTATGTGGACTGGTATTGCTTCAGCAATTAATGTTTAATTTATTATTTTGCCCACTCAAGATATCAGCTGTGTGCAAAGTGGTGCTGTCTGCCCCTGTTCCTCTCACTCCTCCAAGTAGAGAGATGTACTGGATTTCCCTCAAAACAGGAAATATGAAATTATTCTCTATTGTCCCTAAACTGGATGGACTTGGTTGTGTGATGTGCCTACAAATCTGTCCATAAAGAAATGTTGTATGTCAAAAAGAGATGGGAGTTTCAGTTGCATGCTCATGTCTACCATTTTGGATTTTTTTACACACCTGTCCACAAGAGGGCACCTTGTGGCAGGGGAAACCTTATTTATGCAACAGCTGTTGTCATTTTTAATTGGTCTTACCGCAATTTTACTTTAGTTTTTTTTTTTTAAGAAAATCAACTACCCAAATAGATGTGAAATGCATTGAGTACGCAGTTAAGCCATGTTCNTTTTTTTTTTTTTTTTTAAGAAAATCAACTACCCAAATAGATGTGAAATGCATTGGGTACGCAGTTAAGCCATGTTCTTTTGGGGGCTTCCTAAAACACGAGCGATCTTTGGAGAACAGTTGCCCTGATGCCAGATATATTTGCAGGGAACTGAAACATGTAAGACTTCAAATTCTCTTCCAAATTATCAGTAATGAATATGGTTATATTTAGGAGGTTTGCAGGAAAAGTAGATGCTTAAAGGTTTTGTTTTCAAATTCATGAGGTTCAAAGTGAAATATGCAAAGTAAAAGCAAAGGTTCTATTTAAAAGTCAAAACAGGCTGGTTTCAATGGACAGTAAGCTTTATTTCAGCGCTGCTTCTAATCCTTTATAGATATTTGGCAGTTCCTCCCCAGTTATTGTTGAGATCACCGTATCATCTGGTCACCAGGGTGATTCTCCTATACAATTTTTAAACATTTGTGTTTTACTTACAGATAATGGAACAATGTTTTTATCTAAAGTCAAATATAGCAAAGTAAGTATACATGCTTCTGTTTGGCAATTACCAAATGTGACATATTACCTGTCAATGGTTTATTTAGTTTCAACTTTCAAAAATTTAGCTTTTAAGGTTAAAAAAGACTTTTTAAAAAATCTTATACAAATCTTTAAAACTCAAATGTTTCTGTTGTGCAGTTGTGGTACTTTACTCCCATCACAAAGTTGTTTATCAGTATTTACAGATTCCCCGCCACTTAAAGAAAAGCAATCAGCACATGTGAAAAAAAAACTCTCATACATTCCACATCTCTGAGCTGAGTCCATTAAAGACCATAACAGATTAAAGTCTGCAAGCCAGAAAATGATGCTGACAGATTTTCCTTTAGCCTATAACTTCTTAAACTTCTTATCTGTCTTGCTGGAACTGCCTTCCTTTCCTCATGAAAGCTTCATGCTTTCAACCCTGTTAAAAAGGCAGATTCAGAAAGTGAAGCTTTCCCTGTATATTTCCTGAATTTCTAATCCACATCACTTAATCCATTGAATAGCTAGCTGCCTGTCTGAAAGTTTTAATATTAACCTGCCCTCCTGACTAAGGCCTCTTTTACCCAAATTCTCCCCTAGATTTCATTGATAAAGACACTTCATTCATTTCCTGGATTCATCACACTCTGAAGTTCTCACATCTCCCTGGCTCTCTCTTTTCCCAAAGAAGAAAGGAATATTGTTGTTGTAAAATAAATCCTTCTAACCTTTAACAGAAAAGTTGGTTTTAAAGCAAAGGAAGAAGTCAGTGTGTTCGCAGTCTTTTTAAAAATTGTTATCTGTTATTTGATTTGGAAGTCATACATGGATGAATTCTCCTGTCTGAATGCAGGACAATTCCAATGTTCAGGAAGGACTTCTGAAGTAAGGGAGGTGCTGCTTGTATGTAAGGTAATTCTCCTTTTCTTTCCACTCCCCCATCAAAGCGGGTAAAGGTTGCACTATAATGCTGAGTTAAATACTGTTGGCAGATTGACCTTCAAGTGACCCAGAAGCTTCTGCCCTCCTGACCTTGTCTTCAAGGTAAATCTTTGTGGTCAACTGAAAGAAAGAAAACAGCCAAATGTCAATGACTAACTTTAATTAACATAACTTTCGGTAAGGTGCCATCTAAAGTGCTGTGATGCTACAGTTCTAAGGTTCCCCTTTTAACTTTGATTCAACCCCCCCAAAGCTGATTTTAAATGTACTTCTCTCTGTAGTTATATCTTTTAATTTCAAGCCACACCTCAATCTCATTTAAATATAAACCCAAGTTAGGATGAAGAAATAGCTTTTTAAAAGGGCAAGGAAATGACATGTCCCTTGTTTTGTATTTGTATGTATCAAGATAAAAAAAAGCCCCCCTTTCTTCACTGCCCATTCATATCTTTGGGACATGTTGGACTACTTTTCCCATCAGTGACACTGCACACCTTGCATTGTATTTGTATTTGTCAGGGTAGAGAGACCCCAACCTCCCCCTTCCCCCATCCATCTGTTTGGAACATGTTGCACTACATTTTCCATCAGTCACTGCAGGCAGCATAGCTGGAGAATAATAACCACTACTTGATCCTAACACACATGGGCAAAATCAAGATGAGGAAACTTCCCTTCGATTAGTCACATCTTGAAGAATCCAAAAATTATTTTAAACTTGTATTCTGAACATGCAAAGACTGAAATGATGGATTTCCCCTTCTTCGTAATTATAAATCCAGAATTATCCCAGTTCTAGAGAAACGAATCCTGCCCAGTTGAGTGGATCTTGCTCTTGGTTTGGTCAAGGCTGGGGTGTGACCTTGAGGAAGCCAGTCTCAAGAAAAATCAGCTATGCCTGGGGGGAAAAATTGAATGCATATGCAACCTAAACAACACAGAGGTTGGATTCAGCTGCTGTTTCTCTACAACACCCTGAGCGAAGGACTAGCCAACCAAATCTTAAGTAGCATTAAGTGCCCGACTTCAATCCATGCACTTGTAAACCCAGCCAGCTCAGTTTATTTATGCATTCATAAGTTACACGTCTAAGGAGATTCTTAGTCATTCAGGTCCTGGTTGTCTCAAAGGTAGCTTTTTCAAAAAAGCACCTATGGGACATTGATAAGTTAAAACAGCTCATGTAGGTGACTCATAGTCTCATAGATGTGGTGTAGGAGAGAGAGAGAAAACCCCCAGCTTTTCTCTCAGGATGAATGATTTCATCTTCATTACAATTGCATGGTAAAAGGAACTGTGGAAACAAGATGGTGCTTTTAGGCTTGCGTGTGTTGTTGGAAACCTCAATTGAAGCCAGAAAGTCATCCTAATGAATATCTAAAGGCAAAGTTAGAAAGTAGAGCAGATCCAATTTGAATCCCTATGTCAAATATGTTAATCTGCTTTAGAAATGGCCACGATTTAAGCGACCATTGCCTGAATGTCTGAAGTATTTCCTGGGAAAACAATCGCAAAAGCTTGCAGTCGCGGGATCCGCTTAAAAAACACGGAACTGATTCATTCGCGCCTTTCAACCTCGTGAAAACGTTTCTTCGGCTTTTGCCCGGTGCGCCAAGTTGGATGCCCGGTTTCTGGACAAATGACCAAGGCGGTTTAACGCGTCCAGCTAAACCAAGAGGCAAAATGCTTCATTATATAAACCTGAAAAGACTTCAGGTAATCTCTATTGAAAAGAAAACGGGCCATTGTTTCTAACCGGGATCCCGAAAATCACCGCACCTCCAGGAAACGGGGCTTATTCTGGTAAATAAGACTTTTATTTCGCAAGGGGGGGGGGAGAATTTGCCACTTTCGCCAAGCGTCCCGTCTTGGGCTGTTCATTTATTCACCTCCTTTCAGGATATGCCTTCCGAGGCCCCTTTCCCTCCGTTTCCTCATCTTGATTTTGCCCATGTGCGTTAGGATCTAGTAGTGGTTCTTATTCTCCAGCTATGCTGCCTGCGGTGACTGATGGAAAATGTAGTGCAACATGTTCCAAACAGATGGATGGGGGAAGGGGGAGGTTGGGGTCTCTCTACCCTGAAAAATACAATGCAAGGTGTGCAGTGTCACTGATGGGAAATNACTTTTTTTTTTTATTTTTTCCCCCCCAAGCCTTCCCCCCCCCCCCCGGGATTGACGCACATTAAGTAGATGGGCGGGCGGAGATAATAAAGGCTTCCTGTGGCAATTATCGGTGCTCAGCCCTCCGCATCTCCTTATTTGATAGACAGTGAACTTGGCGAAGAAGCAGGCCGGGGTCATTCAAAAGTCACGGTCCGGGCTGTAGGTCGCCTGCAGGTCAGCGGCCGGGAAGGCGCGAGTGCCCCGGGGTCGCGCCCTCCTTTTCTGGTGGCTGCTAAACCGCAGACGCGGCCTGCCAAGGGGGTATCCGGCTCTCCCCCCTCCTCCTCCCCGCCCCCGCCTTTAGGCGAGCAGGCACGCGGTTTGGAGGTGGCTGCCGTCGGCTTTCACCTCGCCGGGGCGCTGGGATTATCTAGGTCAGGCGGGGCGGAGAGCCAGAGTGGGCGCGGGGGGGGCAAGGGGGGTCGCTTTAAACTGCACCAAAGAGGCAACTTTGGGGACGCGGATCGCGCGGAAAGTATTAGGTCCCCGTCCGGTCCAAGAGGCACCCTGCGCGCACATACGCCCACTTCGGAGTATGATGTGGGGAGAGGGAGTGTAATTCCCCCCCACCCGGGGGCGTCCAGAGGTATCCTATTCAAACCACCTTTTGCCCCAAAGGAGGAAGATGCGAACTTAAGAGGGTGGGGGGAAACTTTCCACGAAGAGACAGTCCGGGTAGTTCTCTACTTATAATAGTTTAATGACGTCGAGGTTATAACAGCAGGGATAAAATGACCATTTTACGACCATTTTTCACACTTGGTGGCCGTTGCGCCATCCAGTGATCAAAATTCAGATGCTTGGCAACTGGTTCACCCTTCATGACGCGCTCCTATGACCCAGCTTTTGCGACCTTCTGGCAAAGTCCATGGGGAAGCCAGATTCACTTAACACGTGGGTTTCTAATTTAACAACTTCAGGGATTTGCTTAACAAAAGTGGCAAGGAAAGTTGTAAAATGGGGCAAATTTGACAGCAGCATAATTGTTGGGCTCAATTGTAGTTGTAAGTTGAACCCATAAAAAAAGATAAGGCTGGCTTTTCTAAGTTAGAAATAAGCGCAGGATTGTGTGTTGTTTAAAGATAGAAAAGGTGCTGAGCTAGATTGACCATTAAGAGCCAATGGGAGGGAACTCGGTGTGAACGTGCTTAGTGACCTTGGACCGGTGCTTTACAAGTTTCCTGGTCAGATTCGTTTGCCTCTTTCTTGGCAAACGTTTATTTCTAAGGTTATATTCGATACTGAAATATGGAAAACGTGTTGGGAAATTTCTACCTAAGACGGATCGGCCCTACTTTTGCTGAAGGACCGCAATACAAAGCATCTCTATAAATTTGGGGATGGGGGGGAACTTAGGCATCCAGAGGAAATAAAACATCATCTCCCTTCCCTTCCCCCAAAGTCTCGGTTGTTTCCTTCTTCTTCCTCCATTTCTGGATGGGAAGAGTTCATCCGCCACCAGGAGTCCTCTCTTCCCATGGAAGAGGCCAAGCTCTCACAGAGAGAAGCGCAGTTTCACTTGCAATGCAATTCGGTGTAAAATGTGTCAAGAGGCCGGGCGGGGCGGTGCGCCTCTGGGTGTCCAATTCCCAGAGTGGAATGGCTGAGCAATTAATGCGGAGGGGGTTGGACTAAATAAACTTTTTGAGTGGGCGCATTCTTGTTCTTACACGGGAGCGACTCGGTACAGTTCAACAGAGATTTTAATGATGCCTAAATTATGAAGAGACCGGGACCATACACTTTCTTTGTCATATTTCTGGCCGGCAGCCTTTCCCCCCTTCTCTTTTTAGGGTTTATCTCCCGAAGGACCCCGGAGAAGCAGATTGTGAAGAGATGTTCTAACTCTGGGCAAAAATTCCCCTTCGGGTTTGGAGGTGGGGGGGGGGGTTTCCAAACGCGTTTCGTTTCAGGCCTGTACCGATCCTTACACTACAGACTATTCATTGTCCCCAAAACGTTTGACTTGGATGGCGGGGATTTGGGGGTATTGCCTGACCACCTCTCTCACTGAGCTAGAAGGAAGAGTTGTCCATTTCTGGGTCTGAACGCCAGCCCTTAATTGGTCCTTTTCGCTTTTTTCCCCGGAAGCAAATTCCCTCCGGAACGGGGAATCGGTGTAAACAGCAACAACGAGAACCAGTTAAAAGCAAGGATGGCCGAACCCGTCCGGTTTCAAGTATCTCCGCAAAAACACGAGAAGGACGAACTCCCGTTTCTTACTCAGAAAGGGCCGCTGCCTCCTGGGTCGCAATATCCAGCCATCCCTTCTCGGGCCGAGGCCGCCGGAACGCGGGTGAAGGGCAAAGGCGAATCCGCTCCGCAGGAAACCCCCTCTTCTCCAGCCGCCGCTTCCGATTAACAGGGTGGCCGCCTGCCTTTGGCCGAGGTCCTCCCCCCCCTTCTTAAAAAGGAAAGCNCTCTGGTCCGCATATTAGGCGGGGGGGGGGGAATTAAGCGGATTGGTCGGTCTGTCAGGCAGCTCCTATAAAAGGATATTATAAACGGGGTTTCTGCTGGTTGTTGGTTGTAACAGAAATAAAGTTTCGTTATCCTGCACCCGAGTCGTCTTTAGCCCGCAATACAACAGAAAGTCTGTCCCATCGCGGATTTCTTGGCTTCTGCTCCCTGGGAAGGAGAAAGCGGCGGCGATCTCGGGAGGGTGGGGCGCCCTTCGAAGCGTTGAATTCCTCCTGCGCGGCGAAACGGCCACAGCCCGCGCCAACTCTGAGGAAAAGCGGGCGATCTGGCCGCCTTCAAAGCCGAAGAGGCCCCGCCGCACCGCAGAAGGCAGGGCGGCTGCAGGGAGCGAAGAACGCGGCACCTTTCGCAACGCATCGGGGACGCGGTGGGGGGGGGGGAAGAAATCAACCCGCGATGGATCCCATTGGATCCANCCCCCCCCCCCCCCCCCGCAGTCGGCTCCCGGAGCGAAGAAGTCGAGGCAGTCGAAGCTGCACGTGAGAACGCAGTTCTTCCCGGCGGCGGCGTTGCTCCTTCGCGGTGCTTTCGGGCTGGATCGCCCCGGCACAAGTCTTCAAGGGATCGGGAGATCTTGCAAGAGTGGCGCCGGGAGGGAGACACACACCACCGCCCCGTCCCGCTGCTACCAATTCGCATCACGAAGTCGGAAAAGCCCCTCCCTCGCCGGGGAAGTCTTGCCGCGCTGCCGGCAGGGATGTGGCTCATCGGCAGGTGGAAAGGGCGCGCGGGGAAAAGAGACCCCCTCCGTGGAAACGTTTCCCTCAGGAAAGCGACTTCTGGGGAAGAGAAGCGGGCCTCTAGCTATACAGCGCCGCCCCCCCTTCTCTCTCCCCCGCTGCCTCGGTTGTTGGGCGAGAAGGAGGCCTCACGCCACTCCCCTTCACCGGCGAAGCCCGAAGCCGAAGTGTCCGCAAAGGCGCCCCGAAGTGAGCCGTCGCTGCCAGGCCCGGTCCGGCTCCCGCTCGCTTCCGACGCACAGAGTTCCCTCGGCCTGCCGGAGTTGAGTCGGGAAGCCCGGCGGCCCCTGGCGCGCTCTTCCCGGCCCTTGTTCCCACAGAAACGTGGCTGTGGCTGAGCGCCGCTCCGCCCGTCCTCGGCCTGCGAGCGGGGCTGAGGCGAAGGGGCAACCGCCCTTTTTCCCGCCCGTGCCACTCGGGGGGCGACCAGAAACCGCGGCGTTGGCGCGTGTTTACTTACCTTTGGCCACCTTAACCTTTTCTCCCCCCCCCCCCCCCAGCCCGCTGACCTGCGGTTGAACCTGCCATTAACAGCGCTTCGCCGGTTCGAGAATCTGCTGCGCCTCTGAGGCGGATTTCTTCCTCGCAGGGCCCCGGATGTAAAAGATAAAACTCCTGTTTGGCGAGGTGAACCGAAGGCCAAGGATGGCTTTTGCTGAGGGGGGAAGAGACCGAAGGCCGCTCCTTGCCCTCCCCCCTCCGCTGCTCATCGCGCCGAGAGGCCTATAGGCAGGGCGGCGGTGAGGGGGTCGCCCACCCGCGGGATTGGCGGGTCTCCTGTACTGGGGATTTGACACCCACCCCCCAAATCCAGTGCTGAGCCCAGCAAAAGGCGGACATTGGCCAAGAGGAACAAATGGGCGGTGTGAGGGGAGAGAGAGAGAGTGCCAAGCGAGCCGACCCAAAACTCAAGTCGTCTTGGTGTCTTCCAGATTTTAGCCATTTAATGTACTTCATTTGTTTCTGCCCCCGAATCGGTGTCAATTCCTGGTGACTTGGATCAGCCTCTGCATTTCATCCCCTGGCAGGAGTGGTTTCGTGTAGCCTCTTTCCTAGGGCCGATGGGTCCAAGGTCACCAGGCTGGCTTTCGCCTCGGGAAGAACTAAACCTGCCTCCCGCTTTAACCATTAGCACCACCAGCCTTACTCTCTCACTTTTGGTGGTTTTTTAAAAAAAAAAGGTTAGATCGTATTTCTCTGGAGGGTGTGTCACAAGATTTTGTCCATCGGATAGAAGAACTGCCGAGAGATCCGGATCTGATGGCTTTCTCATTTCTGGACACCCATACTCTCCCTTTTCCCAAGGCTCTCCTTTGCGAGAATGGGGATCAGAAGATGAGGATGGGTGCTCGTCATCTGAGTATTCCTCAGAAAATTTGGCCAGCTCGATCTCAATATGTTACAACTATTTGGCTCGAAACCAGATCAAAGCTGAAGCCCCAATCTCTAGGTGGAGCGGATCCCGACGGAGCTATCTCCCAACAGAGCCATGAGGGGAAGGGGATTAACAACACCAATCTAATTTAACAGCACGAAATTTATTATTGATTACTTAATTATTTACATAGCCGCATCAGAGGGCTCCATAGATCGGTAAAGAACAAACCAGCAGAGACAGACAAGCTCAAATTAGTTCCCGGAGAAAACCACGAAGCCTTTCCATAATGAAAGGTAGTTATGGACAATGCTAGAGCAGTCTAGCATCGATCAACTGCAGATCATTTAAGTTACATCATCAGTCTCGAGTCTGCAGGACTTCCATCAGTTGAGGTGATGTTAGGAAAACAGCGAGACGAAATGGACCTTGTGGCACCAAAACGAAATTAGATTAACTCGTGAATGCCACACGTCTTGAGATAACAGCAGGACGGAGTTCAACAACAACTCGTTTCATTGCCATGCCCGAAAAAGTGTTGAGATAAATTGCATTTCTGCATATCATGCAAAAAAAGGAGGGAGAGGGTGAAAAACCCGAGGGCAGGCGGTGAAGGTGACTTTAAGTCCAAATAGTTTGACTCAAGGAAATTGCCAACGATTTAGCTGCCAGCAATGCTCAGGATTTTCGCAGGTAATTATTATTCACGGAGGAATTTCGCAACCTCTTGGATGTGAGGGAAATACTGAAGGAGGGATAAAACTTTTTAGGAATGTGGGCCAGCCAGGAATGGACTCTGATCGAGGAGATCCGGACGGATCCGACAGCCATGAAATCCGACAGCCAAGGTTACTTGAGTGACCTTGGGGTAGTCCCGCTGCTTTTGCGAAACATTCAGAAAAACTAGGACGGAATGGGGTTAAGAAACCGGACTGATCAAGTCTGCAATTCATCGATATTTTGTCTAAAAATGCCCGGATCAGGTTCCTTCTTTCTTTCTTACATAATACAAATCTTCCTTTTTTTGCTGAGCTGAACCACAGGGGCTGATGATAAAACAAACGGAAGCAATCCACTTTCCAGGAACCGGTTATTTTTAAGCATATAATTTGGAACTCCACGTTCTTACGTTACTATGCGAGAAAAGGCATTTATTAGTAGACGGGCGGGTTCCGTTGCTCAGCACGCTTAACCAACTCGGTTAAAACCCTTACAGCCTTATTTCCAGAACACGCTAAGCCCGTTCAATCAAAATCAGATCCTTCTCGTGGTCCTTAAACCAGCATAAATCTGTTTATGGGTTGATTGATCGCGGCTTACCTCTTTGGCGAATAAACCTGGTTCGTTTACAGCGCACTGTACTTTGGACACCTAGAAGAAAATTAATTTGCGTGGAAAGAGTAAACTCCTTCCAGCCTTTCAATACCCGGATGATATTAGAAAAAAAAAAAAGATTGCGGGGGTGTGTGTGTGTCTATTGGAGCTTTTCAGTTGCTGAAGGGGGNTTCAATACCCGGATGATATTAGAAAAAAAAAAAAGATTGCGGGGGTGTGTGTGTGTCTATTGGAGCTTTTCAGTTGCTGAAGGGGGTCTGTGCCGAACCGGCCGAGATTCGGTTTAGCCTGGCTTGTGCCCCCCCTCCCCCCTCCCTTGAGAAAAGCTGGTTCTCCAGGGAGGAATCGAAGCAAATTTCATAGGCCTTGAAACGAGACGAAAGAAAATCTAAAACCAGCACTGCAGCTCAAATTAGCTGGGGATTATGGGGGCTGTGGTACCGGTATCTGAAGGGCCGAAAGCTTAAAAGTTACAAATCTTGAATTCACCAGACTTAAAACATAAAACCTGGGTGCCTTCCTTATGGGCTGCTCAGAAGCGGACAATTGTCGGAAAGGTCTCCAAGATCCTCCTTGCAACCCAGGAATTTACTTCTGAGTAAACAAGGAGGAGGAAGGGGTTACCGCGCTGCCCTTGAAGGAAAGGCCAAAATCATTTGCCATTCCTGCACGGCCGCCGTACAAGGATTTCTTCCGAATAAAATATGCTCAGGATTTTGCCGAGCAACCAGATTCTTCCCCGCGTTATTATACTGTATTTCGGGACTCCCGCTTTTTGAGGCTGTGTAACCCGCATAACGCGTTCACGCGTCTGCCTTAGCCCTAAATCGACCGCAACTGGCTGCGTTTTACACCCACGCTGAGCCTAGCAAAAGCCGCGCCAGGAAACGTGGGAACCCAACCAGGGAATATTCCGAATCGACGCCGCTTTGCTTTTTACCCTGTTCTACCCGGACTGCCCGCCGCTCGCTTAGACGCCGTTCCTTGGGCTTGGTTTCTAGTTTCCAAAGACCCCATCGGAAGTCAGAGAGAGGGCGGACTCCGTCGAGTCGAAATACCGAGGATGGCACCGGTGGGGATGGGGGGGGGGGGG
>BHFT01042887.1:23885-50307 GCA_004320025.1 Laticauda laticaudata
GGGGGGGGGGGGGAGCCGAACTGGCGGGGCTCCTGCCAGCGAAACGGGCGAACGAACCGCCGCACCTGCTTCCCCCGCAGGCCCGAGAGGAGAGGGAGGTGTGAAGAAGAGCAGCTTCCTTGGGATCGGAGCTGCAAAGCTCCCTTGAATTCTTCGGCAGGAGAATTCCCAACCCCGCGCCATCCCAGATCCAGGAGCTGTTGGCCGGCTGGAGGGACAGGAGACCTCGCCGGCTTCGGAGGAAGAGGGGCGGGGACGGGAAGGGGCAACACCCACCCCCCACCCACCCCCGCCGTCTGGAAAGGCTTGAAGCCCAGGGCAGGGCGGGGTCGAGGGAACGACGGGGCGGAGCTTGCCTGGCCACCCGCAGCAATTCAAGCTGAACTTTGGATGAACTAATTGATCGTCCGGACCAAGGTAAAGTGGGCAGCGACCTGGGGGCGAGGATGGGTATAAAAGGGGTCCCCGTAGCGGGGCTCAGCCCTTGCGCTCCGTCGCTCGCCGAGAAGGGAGGCAACTTTGCGCCCGGCTCCAGCCGTGGAAGCCAGGCGGCCCGAACCAAGCATGGGCTTCTCCCTTCTGCTGGCCAGCGCCCTGGTCCTGGTGCCGCTCTTGCTCTGCCTGGCCTCTCTGAAGCTCTGGCACTTCTATTGCCTGCGGGGCCGCGATCCCGCCTGCCCCCTGCCGCTGCCGCCGGGCACCATGGGGCTGCCCTTCCTGGGGGAAACTCTCCAGCTGGTGCTGCAGGTAAGGCGAGGAAGGCGGCGCCTTCCACGCTTGGGGAGCCCCGGGGCGGAGGACGGGGGGGGGGNCGGAGGGGGGGGGGGGGGGAACCCGATCCAAGCGCCGGGGCTCCGCTCCACTCCACCGCTGGCTCCTTTTTCCCTTCCTTCCCAGCGTCGGAAATTCCTGTCGACGAAGCGTCGCCAATACGGCCACATCTACAAGACGCACCTCTTCGGGAGGCCGACGGTGCGGGTGATGGGGGTGGAGAACGTGCGGCACATCCTCTTGGGTGAGCACCGGCTGGTGGCGGTGCACTGGCCGGCTTCGGTGCGCATCATCCTGGGCTCCGGCTGCCTCTCCAACCTGCAGGACGGTCAGCACAAGCATCGCAAGAAGGTCAGCGGGTTGGGGAAAGGGGCTCCTTCCCTTCAGGGGCTAAAGCAGCCCCTTGATCGGCCGGGGCTTTTCGGCCATGGGAAAAGAAGGTCGGCCTCTGCCTACCTTAAAGGCAGAGGGGGGTTTGTTGCAGGATCTGGATTCCATAGAGTAGAGTAGACTTGAGTAGAGTAGAGTGGAAATGAGTAGAAAAGAGTAGAATTGAATAGAGAAAAGAGTAATTGAGTAGAATAGAGTGGAATAGAGTAGAATAAAATGTAGAATTCTTTATTGGCCAAATGTGATTGGACACACAAAGAATTTGTCTCCAATGCATATGCTCTCAGTGTACATAAAAGAAATTATCAGAGGAGGTGCATTTTTGTGTGTGTATGCATGACTGCATGCACCTATGTGTGCCTATATGCATGCACACACATTATGTATTTGTGGCAGGGCAACCGAAGGACCAGATTCTGAACTGAAAACCTTTACCCTGAAGTCGGATGAAGTTTTAAGGAGAGCCGCTAAGCCCAGTTCTTATGTGTGTCATGCCTCTTTTAGCTTGTATCTTCTTTAGCCAAAAGAAGGGGGGGAAAGCCCTTGTATTCAGCTGCGGAGGAACCTACTTCGGAGCAAATGGGGCCCTTGTAAAAGGGAGAAGGGAAAGCCGCAGAGGAGGATCTTAAAACGCATCTGGGGAAGGTCCTTCCCCATAAAACAGGCTCCCATAAAACGAATGGCGCCTTTGAGAGCTCTTTTTCCAGAAGCAACGGGGGGCAATCTAGAGACCATAAAGAGGGGTTGGCGCCCCGACCCTCCACACCTTAAGACTTACGATGAAACCCCTTCCTCCCCTTTTCCAAAGTATTTCCTTTGCTTTCAAGTGGTTGGACGGTGTGCCAAAAAAAGGGGGGGGCGTACAGTCCAGGGATATTAAAAATTGCAATCACTTTCTGGCGATTAGTTGTAGAAGATTTGGAAAGAGGGAGGTTTTGTCCTGATTTGTATTTTAACACAATCGTATCTTGGCCACACTGGCCCTTCTCTGCCCTGCTAGAGGAAAATTGCTGAAGTCTATTAATTAATTAATTAATTGCTTACAAGATAATAGGTATAAGTGAAAACATAGTTATGAATACATGGATACATATAAGAAAAATAAAAAATAAAAGAAACAATAGGACAGGGACGGTAGGCACGTTGGTGCGCTTATGGACACCCCCTACAAGTTTTCCTAGGCGTGTCAATTTTAAAATAATAGTTTCTTGGGTCTTGTTCCTTTTTAGTCCACTTCTAGCTATGCAGTTTCATGTTTTTTGAGACTTTGTCTGATGGCAGGTAAATTCTTCCAGGCTGGTTCTGAGAACTTTTTAACTAATCAGCAATTGAGTTGCATGAAGATTACACAGATGCATCATGCAGAAGATATTGTGATGATGGATCTTGCTGGCAGGCAAAACCATTTTGGGGGCAGGCCAGAAGGGAACAAAAGCCTTTCCCCCCTTTGCAACCAGCATCACATGATTCACATCAAAAGATTTTTTTGTTGTCTGCTATCTTAAGGGTGAGGTCAGCTGATCTTTGTGGGTATGTTCCAAATACCCACAACCAACCTACTCTGGGTTGGCAGTGATGACGAAGTAGAAGTGGAGTAAGGACTGGCAGCGGGGGATGGTTTTTATGATGGTTTGATCATGTCTTGGGGATGAATGCATAAATTGTCCTTTTTTACACACACATCTCCTGGCAACTTGGTTTCCATAATGACCTTGTTACATTCCCTTCAACTCATCCCCAACTTGTATCTAAAGTCACTTCTTGATGTTTGAATTTTAAAGTAGCATTCTCCATCTTATCCCAAATGCAGTTTTTGTGATGGATTCTATCTGGCATGCTTTGCTGTTCTGTTTGGTTGACGGTACTGTCAGAGCTTGGGTCCTATCAATTATTATTGTCTCTTTTAAGCTAGTGTGGGTCAGCTTTTTCCCTCAGCCTACTGGACATTGTTATCCTTATCCATTTTGGCTTAAAAGTGCCCATCACTCAAAACAACCAACTTAAATGAACCTCGTGCTACCATAGAGAGAGTAATTGGTAGATTCCTTCCCCCATTGGTAGAGGAAACAAATAAATCCGCCAATCCCTCTTCTTAATTTGATCTGTATTGGATATATAAGGAAGTAAGGATAAGTACCATTTGTGAGTCCAACATCTCTGGCAGAACAGAGATAGGAAATTTTGTATGTGTTTTTGTGTGTATGTAGGAGAAACAATTCAATTTATGTTGGATTTTTTTTTTTTTTGTTCTGGCTCAAGGAGTAGAAGATAGCATTTTGGCTAGGTTTTGGAGGAAGAGTACTCAGCCATGGAAAAGATCCTGGAAACAAAGAGAGACAAATATAGGATCTATTCTATATCCTACCTCCCAGAACCTAAGATCACTAACGCAGTTCTGAGATAAGCAAATATGTTCAGAATTTGGATTCTAAGCTTGGAGATGATTGAACTGAACTGAGTTCCCTACGAAAAGCCAGATCTATATTTTGGCTGCTCTTGAGCTATTGGGATCATTTAGAAAAGTCAAATTATTTAACTCAAAACAAATCATTCCTCTTTGGAACATAAATGATTCCCTTAAAAAGGACAACACCTCATTGCTTTTAGTCCCCAAAGTCTTCCTTAGACCCTAGTTTTATCCTCGGTGCATTAATTTTTGGAAACCTACTTGGATTCAGCTGGATTTTCATTTCAGTATATGAACTCAGGGGCTGTTCAAGCTATTTGGATTCTGAAGGGGCGTTCAGATAGTTTTTCTCTAATCATACTGCAAGTTTTATTGCCTCCCCATGAAACAGTTTATTGTGCTCAGAATAATCTATGGATCACTCTGGGTTAAAATGATCCAGCTTTAGAAAATGAAAAAGAAGCAAACACTATTCATCCAATGGAGACTTTGGGCAGGTTTAATAATTCAGCCATAGCCTCCAAACTTTCACCAAACTGAGGTGATTAATAATAATGTGATCTCCTATTCCATTTTCAGGTGATCATGAAAGCTTTCTCCCGTGAAGCCTTGGAACATTACACCCCGGTCATCCAGGAGGAGGTGTGTGCTTGCTTGAAGCAATGGCTCTTGGCTAGTTCTGCTCGTGCCACTTGCCTATTGGTATACCCGGAAGTTAAGCGCCTCATGTTCCGGATTGCAATGCGCATTCTACTGGGATTCCAGCCCAAGGAGGCAGGCTCCAAGAGTGAGCAGCAGCTGGTGGACACCTTTGAAGAGATGATCCGCAACCTTTTCTCCCTGCCAATTTATGCACCTTTCAGTGGCTTATATAAGGTAAAGATGTGGCTTTATTTACGGACTTTAGGTGATGGGATAGAAATACTGTAGGGCAGGATGTCTATGGGGATTCTCAGAGCTGAAGAAGCTTCTTGGATGAGAAACAAAACATCATCAAAGAAAAAAACAGAAAGTCCAGTTGCTTCTTGAAAAAGCACCTTTGGGCCTAACCTTGACCACTTGAAGACTCGTGGACTTCAACTCCCACAATTCCCCAACCACCTAGGAAGTGAAGTCCACAAGTCTTAAAAGTTACCAAAGTTGGACACTCCTGCTTTAGCTCTGTGTTTCTCAGATCATGAGCACAGTCCTATGTTAAAAGACTCAAAACCTCTGTTCCCAGGGTTTGAAAGCACGGAACGTCATCCATGCCAAAATTGAGGAGATCATTCGAGTGAAATTGGCCGAGAAGGAGCCCTCCAATGGTTATAAAGATGTGTTGCAGCTGTTGATAGAGCACACCCAAAGCAGAGGGGAGCAGCTCAACATGCAGGTGAGTCTTTCAGCACCTGCCTGGAAGTCTCCAAAGTCCAATTCTTTGAAGGGAATGATGACTGTTCTGCCTAGTTTTTCCTTTTGGCCAAATGGGAAAAGCTGGCTGGCTGGCAGGGAACTGGTAGAAAATAATGTTCTTTGTGAGTGTTTCTGACATATAGGGTCTTCCTCCCAATTTTGTATGCAAGTCTTCAGGATATCTGCTAATTTTAAATTAGAGCCAAAAGTAATGGAGAATAGCTTCCTCCAGATAGATACTCCAGAAATTCAGTAGTAGGCTTGAGATCAAGAAAAGCTGTGTTTTATTGTGGGAGGGAAAATTAATTAGAAGGATACTGAGAAGAGCCTCGGTGGCTCAGTGGTTAGAGTGCAGAACTGCAGGCTACTTCTGCTGACTGCTGGCTGCCTGCAATTTGGCAGATCGAATCTCACCAGGCTCAAGGTTGACTCAGTCTTCCGTCCTTCCAAGGTGGGTAAAATGAGGAACCAGACTGTTGGGGTCAAGACTCTGTAAACTGCTTAGAGCACTATAAGGTGGTATGTAAGTCTAAGTGCTATTGCTATAAATATTTCTTTTTTAGAGCATTTTCCTCTCTACTCCTGTACTTGTGAAAGTCATATCTGCTGATCTGCTGCCCTAGGTGGCATCTGGCATGGCTAGTTTCCCATCAACTGAGTGGATGTATATATTTCCAGAAGTCTAATCCTGAAGCAGATGTAGATGTTCACTTCAGTGAAATAACTCTTATCCTCACAAAAGCCCAGAAGAGGGAGTTACTTGTCTTCGGTCTTCTGATGGATGTTTTTCTTTTCATTAAGTGCAATCCTAGAAATCTAACTTTGCTATATGCCAAGGATTTCAGCATGCAGAGGTCCTAGATTTTTCTTCAACTTTGTGCTGAGGTTCATTAGGTGAACGGGTGCACATTTTTTCTCAGAAATAAAGCCTTGCATAACTGGCATTCTTTCTAATTTAGCATTTATAGGATAAAGTGGTTCCCAATCTGAAAAGGGCTATAATCCAAGAAACCAAACCTTTCAATTGCTTGAATTTTATTCAATGGCTGGAAGAGAGTAGGAAGAAGGCACCTGCATCAGCCATGAAAGGCTTTGGGAGAAAGGGTGAAGCCATAGGAAGGAAGTTTATGTGGAACTTCCTGGATGGAAAGGAGGAATGGGTGATACAGTTCTAAAGAAAAGGACCATCAGCATTATGATTCTTCCAACCAAACAACACTTTTGAATGCAGACTTTGGGATATGGCTCTCAGTATCTGCATGCAAAAGAACTTGACTTGAAAATATCTTGTCATGCAAAATACAACCTGATCACTTTCTTTGTTTCCTTCCTCGAAAGGAGCTAAAGGAATCAGCAACCGAACTTCTCTTTGGCGGGCATGAGACCACAGCTAGTGCAGCCACGTCCTTGCTTACCTACCTCAGCCTTCACCCTCAAGTGCTACAAAAAGTGAGAAAGGAATTGCAAGAGAAGGTGAGTCTTGCTTTCAAGGTCTAGGCAAGAAGCTTAGACAGGGCATGAAGCAGAATGACCTGGCCCAAAAAGCACAGATCCAGGTAGTGGTTAGCTGTAGCCTTTTAAATTGATTTTAATCATGAATTGAATCAGTCCAGATATTGTTATTTATTCAAGATGGCTGCTTTTTATTGGCTGAGGGTCACAGTTAAATCTTTAGAGGGTTGCAAATTGATTATGATCATATGGCATGCAGAGCTGAGATTACTTTGTGGTTTTAAAAATATAACCTGCCCATATTTAGGTCTTACAATTACAGTTCTCATGTGTTTCCAGCTTCAAAAATGGTAAGAAAATACAAAGTCTATTTTTATTAAAATAATCAGTGAGGGCCCTGTAGTTGACAGAAAGTCCTCAGTGTTGCATGGACTGTAATACTCCATGTAAATTGCATGGGTTACTGCATTGTTTAGTTCCATCATTGGATTAAGCCATCCAATAGAAGATTTAATCAAAAGTACTTGAATATGTGTGTATATATACACACAAAGTACTTTTGATTAAATCTTCTATTGGATGGCTTAATCCAATGATGGAACTAAACAATGCAGTAACCCATGCAATTTACATGGAGTATTTTGCTCTGTTTTCAAATTAGGCAAAAAAGTATTTAGCCTCTTGGATGTATAGTATTCCAGGAAACCCAACCACATGAGCAAAAATCTTTTGGACTCCTGGGAAAAAAATGCAATGTAGCAGGAAGGCTGAAAAAAAAAGAAAAGAAAGTAAATTAAACTAGATTTGTGCACAGAAAAGTCTGGTAATGCTTTGTCTACAGGGGTTTCTTTCTCCGTGAATAACCTGTTTGAGAGATGCTGCATATTTTTCGAATTTCTATTAACCTAATAAGTCTCTGCTTTACATCTCTTCTAATATTTATGATATATCCTCTGCTTCTAGGGATTATTGGGCAATTGCAGTCAAGAGAAGCTTTTGGGAATGGAAGTGCTGGAGCAGTTGAAATACACTGGCTGTGTTGTCAAAGAGACTATCCGACTGAGCCCACCAGTTCCAGGAGGGTTCAGAGTGGCCCTCAAAACTTTTGAGCTTAATGTAAGTAAGAGATCATGAAGTTTGTGACTTCCCAAATGCATCTCCTGTGAAAGGCTGATGATTTAGAAGATTTTTAATTTTCAAAATGTATTTTAATACTTCTCAGTCTGAAACATTTTATGTATGGAAGAGCTTGTTTTGGCTGATCCATGGCCTGAACCAAAAGATGATGTTTGAGATGTTTCAGTTCATACATGGAATGGAAAGATCCATGAATGGCTTTGCTCTGCAAAGAAGTGGCTGGGTGAGGAGAAGTGGGAATTAGCATTGGGCCATTCATAACAATGGCTTAGGTGAGGAAAGACATTGGGAAAATTTAGGGCTGCAACCTGGTGAAAGGAGAGGAGGAAATGTACAGTCTTGGCTTTCAGATTTGATTTTGCCTCAACAATCTGAATTGGATTTATGTTTCAGTTGTGCTGAATTATGGCTGATTTGAAATGGCTCAGTCACATTTCCAGCACACAACATTAAACATGTTCATCTGTTTTGTGCTGTAATGCTTAGGCTCAAAACTAAGAATTTCATTAACTAAGCTGACTGTATCATTATCAAAGGACAAGAGGAGGTATTCAATCCATTGAGCAATAAATGCCCCTTGCCACTATAATAAAAATAAATGTTCAGAGATGTCCTTCCTCCTACAGTCCATTATGCAATGGAGCAGGGCACCTGTTGAAAACTAATTTTCCTATTCTGGTGTCAGGTGTCATTTTTGACAGAGAGATGGTGGTTTGGGTATTATTATGACTTGTGATTCTTGTGGAATTAAATAAGGGACAATTTAATACCATAGAGTACACTGTACTAAATATTTCTTGGAGGTTTCAAAAATCTACTTCATAAATGTAAAGCAATAGAAATAGTCAGGAAAATCATATTTATTGTGTCGCAATGAACACCCACACACTTTAAATAGGTATTAGACTACTTTTTTTATTCTTTAAAGTTGCTTCTCCAATGGTGTAATAACTCATGGCATTACCATAATTTGTTTGGTTGTGTTAGAATAAATTTCTGCATTGGCAATCCATTCACTGATGAAGAGAGAAATAGATGGGTTAATGAGATGCTAACATTATGTATAATTACACACATACACATACACATACAGATATATGCAGGTTGGATGGGGTATCACCTCCTGAGCAGACTTGTATTTGATAGGTCCCAAATGCTTGTTGTATGTGCATAGGAAGTAATACTTGAAATTATGTCTATCTCTCACCGTAATCAATTCTGAAGAATAACCACACAAAGAAGCTTGGTTCTATGCATGCGTCATTCTTGGTGGGTTAGAGTATAGCCTGGAGACTTAGATCTATATGACAAGATGTGGTTTATATCTCTAATATCTCATTAAGATGGAATGTTTTAATCATCTTTACCATCCTGTGGTAAAGTTCATTGTTCAAAATGGCCACCTTTCTATGTGACGCTTGTAATTGCAACCATCTCAACCGGTGCCCTCTTTCTATGTTGAAATTGCAGTTTTTGGAATTCCCTCAGTCAACATGGCCTTCAGCCAAGCTGCATGCAGAAGGCTATTGTACACCATACTTGCTCATAGAAATCATTGAATGTCAGTCTTTGCCCTAGTGACCTTCCCTCCATAAGTGCAGTAACTTGGGTAAACTTCGAGCTTTGCAAAAGTATAAATTGGGGAAATAAAATGTTTAGAATTACCTGAGTTGCAATATTTAGATAATTAGTTAGATGGAATTGCCCTCTCCTTCGAAGTAAGTAATCTTTGTAATGGTTCTTTTGATCACTTGTTCAATTATGTATATGCTGTTAGGAAGCAGTGATGGACAGGGCATTTAGTGAAAAGTGGTTGGTTCTACGAAGCAAATGCCTACAACACTGGTTTGTGTCATTATTTGTCTGTTTCTTATAGGGATACCAGATTCCAAAAGGCTGGAATGTCATATATAGCATCAGTGACACTCACAACGTCGCAGAACTTTTCACCAACAAGGAAGAATTCAACCCTGATCGTTTCATGGCTCCTTTCCCAGAAGATGCGTCAAGATTTAGTTTCATTCCTTTCGGGGGAGGCTTAAGAAGCTGTGTGGGCAAAGAGTTTGCCAAACTTCTTCTCAAAATCTTCACCGTTGAGTTGGCTCGGAACTGTGATTGGCAGCTTTTAAATGGACCTCCAGTAATGAAGACCGGCCCAACTGTTTATCCAGCAGACAATCTGCCTACAAAATTTACCACTTTCAAAGGTTGAGATGAAGGAATTCCATTTAAAGCTTGCATGGTGGCTTTCTATAATGTCTTACGTTCAATGTTGTACAATTAACTTTATATAAAGTTGTAATAGTTATTTATAAAGTATTCTTTTAAAAATGTTTCTTATATTAAACTTAGGCTTTTTTTAAAAAAAATGTTATAATTGCGGAACCTCGGGGTTCATAACTGGATAATTTTATTTCTATAAAAATAAAGTTTTATTTAAGAAACGTATTCAAACCTTTTTTTAAAAAAAGTAATTATAGGGGAATATTGGAGAATTTGTCCACGTTTAAGAACAGTTTTGAAGACTAATATTTATCACCTTTAGAGACCATTGCAATTATGAAGCAGTCTCAGCATGTCAAAAGACAAAAAGACCACATACAAACATTTAAAGAACACAGTTAAAATTAAATTTGACTCTGTTATCCAGTATCATAACCAAGACATCCTTCAGAGTCCAGAAGATTCCATGGTGAACTGCTTATGGGAAGTGGTCCAAAAGGGACTCCACTGGTTGTATGCTGGGAGATTGTTCCCAAGCTCTGATGTCACTTCTGAGAAGTGGTTCTGAGTCTTGGGTCCCTTCACATCCACAAAATGAACAACCTACTAGCAATGTCGATGGAGATTCTCAGTCATCCAGGTCATGGTTATCCCAAAGGTGCTTTTTCAAGAGGCAACTGGACTTTCTGGTTTTTCTTTGAAGACGTTTCGCTTCTTATCCAAGAGGTTTTTTAGTTCTGAAGAAGCCTCTTGGATGAGAAGTGAAACATCTTCAGAGAAAAACCAGAAAGTCCAGTTGCCTCTTGAAAAAGCACCTTTGGGAAAACTGCTAGCAACTTCTCCCGAGGATAGACTGGACTGGTTGGGCTGATTTCAATGAGAAATATGGCTCTGCAGGTAACTGCAAAATATGACATACTTCACTTAATCCTCCAAGGAAATATTGAAGGCAAACAAGGGCCAGGCAGAAGAAGAACATCATGGCTTCAAAATCTAAGAGACTGGTTTGGATAAAACTCAACAGCCCTTTTTCATACAGCTGTTGATAAAAATACGAACACCAACATGATAGGCTTGATAGGTTAGCATCAGCAAATTGTACCCCAAAGCCTACTAGTAACCAGCACAACTGAAACATAAATCCAATTCAGATTGTTGAGGCAAAATCAAATTTGAAAGCCAAGACTGTACATTTCCTTCTCTCCTTTCACCAGGTTGCAGCCCTAAATTTTCCCAATGTCTTTCCTCACCTAAGCCATTGTTATGAATGGCCCAATGCTAATTCCCACTTCTCCTCACCCAGCCACTTCTTTGCAGAGCAAAGCCATTCATGGATCTTTCCATGCATGAACTGAAACATCTCAAACATCATCTTTTGGTTCAGGCCATGGATCAGCCAAAATAAGCTCTTCCATACAGTTGTCAAATGCAGACTAGTGCATGGCCCAGGGCATTTCAAACCCACTGCAATTTCCCAAAGGTCTGAAGACAAGTTTGGAGACCTTCCTTAAGCATGTACAGAGTGGGACACACACACACACACACACACACATGTTGCCCTTTCCTCAATGGCTCTGGAGTTCTGCTTAATCAGAATATACCCTATACCAGGCCATGAATCTGCCTGCTAACAAAGTCAATAGTATTGCCCTGTTGTATCCTTGATAAAAATATACTAGAAGACAGATTCATTATGGACTATCTCTGGTATGAATTCCTCATAGACAACCCCAATAAAATCCAAACCTTGGACCAGTTTGCTTTCTGTATTTGAAGCATTCATGCATGGAATGGAAATCTTTTGCATAAATTATTGCATATGGTCCAAAACCATGGATCAAAAGAATTAGATTTATTTTGCCACCATTAAGGTCTTGGAGAAAATATTCAAATGTTGTGATGTGACTATACATACAAAGATCAGAACTATGCAAGCCATAGTCTTCCCTGTGACACTCTATGGAAGCAGACATTGGACTCTATGGAAGCAAACAGTGAAAATATTTACAGACCCCATCACATCCAGGACCTAAACTGTTTCAACTCCTTCCCTCAAAACGACGCTATAGAGCACTGGACAACTAGACATCAGAACAGTTTTTTTTCCCAAAAGTCATCACTCTGATAAACAAATAATTCCCTCAACACTGTCCAACTATTTACAAAGTCTGCACTACTATTACTATTAACCTTCTCATCACTCCTTATCACCCATCTCCTCCCACTTGTGACTGTATGACTGTAATTTTGTCACTTGTATCCTTACTATTTATATTGACTGTTTCCTAGTATGATTTGATTGCTTATTGTACCCTATGACTATCATTAAGTGTTGTACCTTATGATTCTTGATGAATGTATCTTTTCTTTTATGTATACTGAGAGCATTTGCACCAAGACAAATTCCTTGTGTGTCCAATCACACTTGGCCAATAAAGAATTCTATTCTATTCTATTCTATTCTATTCTATTCTATTCTATTCTATTCTATTCTTTAAAGAAGCATAATAGGCAATGTATTCATGTCTTTGAACTTCAATGTTGGAAAAGACGCCTGAGAATATAATGAAGATGCAAAAAAAAAAAAAAACCAATGGATCATCAAACAAATCAACCCAGAGTTCTCACCTGAGGCACTAATGACCAGATTTAAATTATCCTACTTTAGACACCTTATGCAAAGATCTAATTCTCCGGGAAAGGTCTTAACTCTTGGAAAGAGAAGGAGAGGATGACCAGCAGCAAAATGGATGGACTCTGTTACTGTGGTGCTGAATGCAGCATTAGTAAAAACTGATGGGACAGGCTGGAGAATAGATCATCATGGAGAAAACTTAAGTGGTGACTCTGAGTCAAAAATCACTTGACTGCACATAATCAATCAATAAGGGTGGCCCTCAGATGTGGTTGAACTTTTCACAGGTCGTGCTAGTAGCCATTACTGAGATTTGTACTCTACTGACATCTTCCCAACCTTAAAAAAAAAAGCCTTCCTATTGCACCTGGGGAAAAGCACAGAACAATATGCATCAAAAATATTTATTCATGCTTTTTACATATTTATCCACATTTCATATTGTTTTTATTGTAACCCATTGTTGCACTGGATTACAAATTTCTGCTATGCCGATTACATTTCCGCTACAAAACTCTTGTATGCTTGTTCTACTCTTGAACCATCTGTCCAAATTCAACCCACATATGCTGGTGAATGAGGTAATAATCCACCAAACCACCACTTATAGCCTGATCATTTGCTTCTCTCCCCATTGCCTTATCTGGCTTTTGAAAGAGAGATAAATTCCATGAACAAAAGTTCTATGAATGGCTAGTTTTCATCCATGGCAACTATAGGAAGCTACCTGATCAACACAGGTAATACATAACTGAGTAACAGCTGTTCCTCTGCAGAAACAGTACAATGCTGTTCCTTAATATCGTCTTGATAGTATTCTGATTGCAGCTGATATGGAGTTATGTGGACTTCTGGTTTAATCCACTGTTTGCTTACCAAAATTTTGAATATTTCATGCTTCTGGTGGTGTTTGCTCAGGTTGATAAGGGCTATTTTCTTGCCTGGTAACAAAAAAAACATGGGCATCTAGTCTCTTTTGGGTCAGCCTTTATCAGAAAGTTGAACTACTAGGTTGTAGGTCAGCAGATTTTTCATCCTATTGGCTCTAATACGTCCTTCACCTACCTTGGAATCTCCTTTTTTCCCTCCGAGCTTATGGCTGTAAATAAAAAACACAGTCATATGGTACATGTGTGTCTGAGATGGATAAAATGGCCCAGGAATGACCTTCTGAACCTTGGCTAACCTTAAAGACATACATTCGGTCAACATTTCTACCTCAACTGCAGTTGTGGCCTTCACTAAGCACTTCAATGTTAGCATGGAGGCAATTTAGCTGGGTCAATAGTTAAAAAAAACAACAGTTTTTCGCTATACATCATTCCGTCCATGCAAATAAAACACAATCTGTTGAACTATTGAGTGTTTCAAGTGTGCTGAGCAGATATGATTTTCCTTCTTCCACAGGAGGAGAAGCTTTCAGCATACTCAAAGTAACTGTTGAGGCCACCTACTAACTACGTTTCTGCAATTGTTTTTGGTTTTAGGAACATTTGGGATTTTTTACACAGGGTGAAATGTTTTGAAAAAAAAAATCCAGTCTTCTTTTTCTTGGATCAACACTTTAATCCACAGGAAAGTTTGCCCCTGCCTTTTAAGTGTAGTTACATCATCACACTAAAAAAAGGATGTTATAGAACTGAAAAAAGTATAGAAATGAACAGCCAGTATTTTCAAGGAACTGGAATAAAGTTCCTACAATAGTCAAGATTAGCTAACTTGGTAGAAAGAGGAGGAAGTAAAGCCAAGATATCAAGAAAGTTTTTCTGCTTTTGCCTGAGTTTTGGGATTTAATGATATTCACATGATTATTTCATTTTATCACACAGATAAAAAAAACCATTAACACAGATAAATTCTGTCAATGCAAGATGTAGTAAGACCAGAGGTGGTATTCAGCAGGTTCTGACCAGTTCCAAGATGAAAGCATATAAGCATCTTCACACCAACTGTTGTGGAAACAGAAGTGGGAGGATACATACATGTCCATGTTATGGGCTACCATGGATATCTACAAAGGTGGTAAAAGGAGGCTAGTGACATCACACCCCATGACATAATCATGACTTCTATGGAATGCTCTCTAAGGTTGACTTCTGAGAGCAGAAAACTGAATTCACCAGTCTTTGATCTGATCTTTCATACTTAAAATATTAAATAGTAACTTCAAAAAAAATGAATTCCCTTCCTGGTATTACTTTAAAATGTAGCCTGTGCTTTCTACACTTGGGACACCAAAATCTTGACCATTGGCTTCCTCCAACCAAGCCGTTGGTATAACTTATTGGAGCCATTCCAAATGTTGCCACCAAGTGGTGATTTTTAATGCCAGAAAGAATAAATTAATAAATATATGGAAGAGACTGATAACTATTCAATTGGAAAAAATCAAATTCTGTTTTTGCTTTGTGTCTGACCATCTTTTCATCCTGGCCTCATTTATTATGAGGAGCAAGGTGATGAGACTGAGATGACTGGAACCAGACTGGCTTGGTTCTACAATTAGATTATGCAGAAATATACTGTGAAACCTTTTGTGTATTGCAGACTTTTACTAATAGGTAATGAGGCTACCGGACAGGCGAGAATTCTCTCGGAGTTACAGTGCATCAGGAAAAGCCTCATTTTCAAACATCCTGAATTGTTCTAGAAACACTCGTTCTAAGCAGAACAACATGCTGACGGGTGGCATGCAGTTAATTTTAAAGTTTGGAGAGTTTATGATCTCACAAACTCTTTTTATAATATATGGTCAAGAGTTACATAACTTGTGGGTCATCACCTGAGTATTTCCCACCACGGTTACAGGTAGTTACATAAACAGAAGCACAAATACTATATGCAGCTACATTCATGAAGACATAAGTGGTATGTAAAGACTACTATCTCTAATTATTTCTATTAGTAGAATGCTTTCTTATTGCCCATAATTGTAATTGCAGGATCTGTTTCTCTTTAATCTTGGAGTTGCCAGTTTAGAGAAATATTATACAGATGGATTTCATGGTCTAATTATTATAGTCCTAGGGTAAATAGCAATAGGCAGGGGTGTTCACAGGGCTGATCAACAAAAGTCATGATGGTATCCATGATGATGTGATCAAAACTCTGCCTGTTTTGTACATGTTTTGGAACTTAGATTGCACAGTTGGATTGCTAATTTTGACTTTTTTTTAACCATTCCCTGCAGATGTTCCTACTAGTAGTAATAGTAGAAGCAGCACTAGCAGCAGAGGTGGTATTCAGCAGATTCTAACCAATTCTGGAGAACCGGTAGTGGAAATTTTGAGTAGTTTGGAGAACCAGCAAATAGCACCTCTGACTGGCCCCACCCCCATCTATTCTCTGCTTCCCAAGTCCCAGCAGTTCGGCTGGGTCTTCTTTTGTTGCCCTGCACAGGAGAACAGAACTGGGAAGCAGGTCAGTGGGGTGGGGAGGGAATGGGATTTTGCAGTAACCTTCCCCTGCCACACCCATCAAGCCACACCCACCAAGCCACTCCCACAGAATCGGTAGTAAAAATTTTTGAATCCCACCACTGACTAGTAGCAGTCTGCCCCATAAAAGGAAGATGGAGCTTCAAGCATGAATAAATGCTTCAATTATTTCTTTTTATAGTAAGCCTTCTTTTCTGTGATGGCTTACTGATGGTTTTCGAAACCAGTTTAATCTTTTTGGGAAACATTTCCCTCTGGGTCAGGAGTTCCTAAACGTTGTGCCATCACACTTCTCTTTTACACATAATCCACGCACTTCCCCTAAAAATCCAAACACCACAATGAACATAAAAGAACAGTTGCCCTGTTTCCAATGACTGCAAGGAAGATACAAGTCAAATGGCAGTGTTAATATTGGAGGGGATTATTGCATCGATACGATTGCTATAATTTTATATGTATTTTGATAAAAGCCATGGTTGCAAGTAACCATTTAAATACAAAGATAAAAAAACTGTGAAAACCATTACAGTGAAATTTTGGGAAAGGTTGATTTCTTGTCAAAAGTTTCTTCACATCTGTCTGTGCCTGGACTCCAGGGAGCTACACTTCATAGTTGAGGAAGCCTCAGAGATGCAGAAGTTGGAACTGAATTAGCTGCCTAAAGTACTTTTGTGAAAGCCTGTGGATTTTTTTTACATTTGTTGTCTTGCGTGAAGCTCTTGCTTTTAATGCCAGCTATGGTTCTGGTTCTGCCAAAATGTATTAATGGTGGACCCAGGTAATTGCCAGGACTATTAAACTATTTCAAAAGCACCTTAATTTCTGACACCTTAATGACACCTTAATAGAATAGAATAGAATTCTTTATTGGCCAAGTGTGATTGGACACACAAGGAATTTGTCTCCAGTGCATAAGCTCTCAGTGTACATGCAAACAACAAGTGATAAATCATGATCACAGTCATCATAAAAAATACATTTGTCATGAGCATAAGATACAAAACTTAGTGATAGTAACAGTAACAGGATGTTAAATAAGCAATCAACATAAAACATACTGGGATACTAAATAAAACAGTATAAATCATAAGTTACAAACAACAAAATTATAGTCATAAGACAAGTAGATAAGTAATAGGAAAGATGAGAATAATAATAATAATACAGTCTTAATAAATAGTTTGACAGTGTTGTGGGAATTAGTTGTTTAACAGGGTGATGGCATGTGGGCAAAAAACTGTCCTTGTGTCTAGTTATTCTGGTGTGCAGTGACCTATAGGGTCATCTTGAGGGTAGAAGTTGAAACAGTTTATGTCCAGGATGTGAGGGGTCTATAAAAAACATAAGCATTAATATCTCTACCATCCCATACTTTCTGAATTTAGCCAACTTAAGAAAGTGTATTGAAGGAAGAGCACATTTGAAGGTATATCAACTTTTTTCAACTGAATGGATCAGTTTCATGCATCTGATGATGATGGGCGCCAGGCCAGAACTTCATGTATCTTTAAGATGATGCAGATCTCTTTGTAGTTTTTTTTTTTTTACTATGATGGTCTAATGCAGCTATCTCTCTAAAATGTATCTGCTAATTACATTATGTACGGATTGCAATTATCCCATGCTAGCTCACTCACATATCTTTGCATATAGATATACTTTTAACAATTGCTGCCTCAATACAGCAATAACAATAACAGTTCAATAGGTGTAATAATTCCTGGCTGAAAATCTCTTAAGATCAAAGTGCTTTACAAGGATGGGTTATATTTTCTGCAAAACTTCAAAGCTAGTTGGAGGAAGCATCAAGGAAATGGGGGATGGATGGGCAATTTTGGCAGTCAGCCTAGTTCAAGTTATCTTCCCATTCCTATTTATATATGTGAGCATTATATAGATCATCCATAAAAGTATCTTTCTGTTTACCTGCAGAAGTTATTAACGTTACAGATGGAAAATCAGGAAGACAAATGGCAGCAAACTCAGAAAAAGCCATTTTCAGGACCAGGGCGCCCAAAGTGTTTAATAAATCAACATGAAAAATGATAACATGAAAAGTTGCATGAATTATGCAGTCTTCATCATGGTAGGGAAATGAATGCAACTTCATGGATGGGTTTGACATGAAATATTTAACTGTTTCCATTTGGAAACAGATGGATATAATGATCAGTGTTTTAATTACTTTGAACCTATTTTATTTCCAAAAGTAGCTGGCAGCAAAATAAAATTTAAAAAGTCTGCATTGGACACTTCAAGGCTCCATTCAAAAGCTATCTGTCACTACAGAGGAGATTAATATTGGTAAGAAAGAACACAGACTTGTAATTCCCAATGAACTCAGCACAACCTTGTTTATCTGAATGGCCTAGAAACTTCTGAAAGTTTTCGGAAAAATCCAACCTTGCTCAAGGGCATTGGAGTTTTACAATGAGTTTAAAACATGAAAGGGGCGATAACCAAGACTGTAGAAGATAAGAAGTATCTTGATTGAACAGACCAAATGTCTAATCATTCATATGTTCCTGGAAAGGTGAATAAACTTGATATTCTTTTTGGCGTTATGGAATAGAAGTTCTTTGAAAGTGCTCAGATTAATAGTGCTTAATGTTTCTGCTAATCAAAATTTTAACTTGTCCATGGGATTTGGCTCATGAAGACTAGCAGTTTTCCCATGAGTGTCTACTTTGTTGTTTTCATAAGATTGCATATGTACAGACAACCCAAGAACCCATAATTAAAACTTAGTCTAAGCCAAAGGATTCTCATTAGACATTGGCAAACAAACTATCTATTCTCAGAGTGAGCCAAGCTACAAATTCACCAACCACATGTTTAGCAGAGTATGCAAGGGTATTTTTTTAGAGCGAACATAGGAAAAGACTTTTTTAATGATAGTTTTTATTCAACGTTAGATGAAAAGAAAAAAATTAACAGAAAGTAATAATTAAGATGTGAAAAAAGAGAAAAAGTAAAGAGACAACAAAGCCAAATATAAAGAAAAAAATAGAAATGATTTCTGATTTTACAAGTATACAAGTAGTTATAAATATAAATTTAAATTGATTTCTTAGTGTAAGGTTACAACACAACTTTCATTTTTTAAAATTATTTTTTCTAACTATCAAACTCATGCATAATGGTTTCAGTTTTTTTGGTTTTATGCAAGAAGTTCAACAGAGGTTTCCAGCTGGGATTCAACAAAGGAAAAGTCTGATAATACAACTTTAAGGTCTGAAGATAGTAGCATTGTTTCCATCTAGAAATTCACCTCAGTACAAATTGGCTTACTCCTAACATTACTACCAGAAAGAATGAGAAGACGGATTTTAGTTTGTTACAATCTTCTTTCAATCTGGCATCTACCAAAGCTTTGGATTTTAACTCTCACAATTCTCAAACACCATAAATGAATGGAATTTGGATGGTGCTAAGTAAAGAAGCTTTTTAAAAAATATCCTTTCCAAAATACATTAAAAACTGGAGTCATACCGACTTTATTCACACATAACACAAAGCTATGATATAGTTCTAGTTTATTTATTTAAAGAACTTGCATGGTTGCCTACCTCATATAATGATCCTAGGCAGCTCAAACCAACTGTAAAAATAAGAATAATAACAAAACCACCCCTCCTACTTGGCACCAAACCAACCACGCTATTAGCTTCCTGACTCAACCCCCATCCCAGCCCAGCACTTGGGGGGAAAGCCAAATCTTCATGGCCTTCTGGAAGGTTAAAAGATAGAGACTTTCGAATCTCATGTGGGAGGTGACGACAAAGGACTGAGGTGGCTACAGATAAGACATGCCTCCAAGGTCCCATCTGAAGAAGCACTTAAGGGAGGGGACCTGGAATGTTCCCAATTTATCTGACCATAATACGGTTGCGTAGATACTCTTGGAAAGAGACACTATGATATTACTTGTTTAGTTTTAACAGATTTGGTACTTGACGTCCCCCTGATATTTATGAACTCTACTATATGACTTGGTGTGTATCAGATTGCTAAATTCTATCAAACAAACTGTAGTTTATGGATAATAGGCAATATGAACTTTGTCTTTCAAAGGCTTGTTTGTCTCTTGTCTGAAATGTTTAAAAATACTTTTTTTCTTTTTTAAAGCTCTGAATCTGTATCTTTCTGAACCAATTTGTAGGCAACTGATTTGATTCAATTATTCCAACCACTTCAAAAATCACCTCTGAGTTTTGTTTTCTTCTACCTGATTCGTGGAGACAGCCTGGAGAAGCCACTGCAATTTTCTTGGCAAGGTTTTTCAGCAGTGGTTTGCACTGCCTCCTTCCCAGAGGAGAGGGGGAGAGAGTGATTGGCCCAAGGTCACCCAGCTGGTTTTGTGCTTCAGGGCAGAACTAGAACTCATGGTTTCCCAGTTTCCAGCCTGATGGCTTAATCTCCACACCAAACTGGTTCTAACTTCGAATTAGAAGGAGAACTTCGGCCAATTCATTATATTGTTTGATGATATGCATGCATGCTGTTTTTGTCTCATTCACATATTACATCTGTAAAATGTACACTTTAAAATATGTTGTACAATGCTTGCTTATTTTCAGGTAAGTGTGCAGAAAATTTCAGAATGAATGATGTAACTTCTTTTTTTTTTTAAAAAAGGGGTTCATAAAATCAAATGATCATATCTATACATTTTCTGAAGCCACCATTAGAATCCTCTTCTGTGCTTTAATTTCTTTTTCTTTTTTAATGATTTTCTCTTCCATGCATTTAACCAAAAAAGGAAGCCAAAAAAAAAAAAAAATGGCTAAAGACTCCAAGAAAACAAATGCAAACTCCTACACATGTCCCTGGAAACTTTGGTGGTCTGTAGGTCATTCATCTTTTCACCTTTTCTGAACCTGAAAATAATCCTTGACATGAAAGCTAATAAGAAACACTCTGCACAAAACCCAGCATTACCTAGGTCACAAGGAAGGAGTCTGGGGTTAAGGAAGGAATACATCCTAAACGTCAAGAAAGAAGTAGAATTCCGAAGGCATTTTTTTTTTCCTCCTGTTGCCTGGCCATTTCTCTCCAGTCGGGCTCACATGGTTGTGATTTACAGTATGGGCTCAACTGTTGACACCTTTATGTCCCTCCTCCCTATCCCAGCAGGCCCCACAGACACAGCCATGATCGATGCTGGTGAACTTTTCCTCTGATTACCTTCTGGAGAACTTTCCCATCATCTATTGTTTTCCACCAGAGTGGAGGACAAAACCAGTTCTTTGCCTTCCACCCTGTACTTTCGCTCAACTAGCTGTTTTGCTCCATCTTTAAAGCTATGTGCAGAATTTATTACAGCCAATTGAAAGAGGTTTTTAAGCTCTTCAAGGCTTTACCCCACTGCCTGAACTTAAAATGGTCCAAAGTAAATCAACATAATGGCTGCCCGCCTAACATTGTCCCGGGGAGGGCTTTTATACACGCTGTTGTCTAGTCATTCAGAACATTTAATGGAAAAAATAAAAAGAGCAGGAGCTGGTTGACTTTGTCTTCCTTCAGTATACTGTATTAAAGTAAACAAAGAATGAACACCCTAGGCTTGATTAGGCAAAATGAATGGGAGGAGGCCATGGAAGCATTCCACTTATTTTGGGTAGATGATGAGAATATATTGCTGGTATATATGGTGCCACCATCTGAGATTTAGCTCAGAAATACCTTCGTTCACTGCATGTCTCATCAGTATGCAGCCTTGCTCTTGCTGTAGGACAAGGCAGGGAGGTTGTAGGAGAAACTGGGGGTGTGGGATCCGGAAGAAAGAAAGTTGCCAATATTTGTTGCTGCTTCTAATGCTGTGCCTTAAGCACAACTCTAGTTTAGAAATAGTGACTTGCCCAGCAGATACGGAGCAGGCAAAAGAAAAAGAAAAAAAGGCAGAAAAGGCATCCTGTGTTAACAGAATGCTAATATTCAGTAGGTCCTCCCATGAGGCTGAGTGAAGGAGCTGTTTCAGATATGATTTTGGTCATCAATGAAGCATTCCTTGATGGCCAACCTCACACCTGAAACAGTTCCTTCACTTATTCAATTTGGGATTCTTGTTTTCGTCTTTTAATTGTTAGGGATTGGAGATCAGCAGTGGATTTCTTGTTTCACATCTCATGCAGATGGATGGATGGTCATTTGTTGTACTACTTCAGGCCACAAAATGTCTTCAGGCCACAATCCTGATCTTCGTATAGATGAAAAGAGTGGACAACTATGGGGGATGCTGCAGAGCCATCCAGGTTTTACACTTTGCTAACCATTTTCAATTTCCAAACATTAGGAGCACTCAAAAGTTGCAGCATGCCTTGGGGTTTATAAAGATTTTGGGTTACTTTAATATAATTTAGATGTGCTTGGCAAGTAACTGCATAAGTATAACTGCTTCATATTTGTTTGTTTCATTTGAATAATAATGATTCTACAGCTTGTTGGCAAATTTGCTTGCCTGACTGATTTTATAACTTTGTCACTTTACAGGTGGCTTGGGAAACCAAAACATGAGGGTTAGCTAAGGGTGACTCTTATAGAGATATTCTAGGACCTTTATTCCTCTTTGAAAGACTGTCACTCTTGTTAGTTGGTTACCTTGTCGAACTGGAGTCTTCAACACCCAACTTGAGACCTGCAAGAAGATATTGGACTGCCATTTGTCAGAAATGGTGTAGGGCCTTCCGCTTGGGCGGGGGGGTGGACTAGATGACCTACAAGGTTCCTTCCAACTCTGATTATCTGTTATCTAATTGAGAGCTGTCAGACAAAGTAAGTGATGGACCAGATTCTTGTGTAAAGTAAGAGGCATATTTTTGCAATTTCCTTACCCATAAGGTTAGAAAGGTTTAATATTTTAATGTGGACAAACATATACTGTATATTCTCTCTTCATGAATGCTCTGCACATCCAATCTGATTTTAAACAACAAGGCTGATAGTTTATTAATTCCTTTGTGAGTCCAATTAAATACCCAAGTATGCTGAATTCACACATATAAGGAAATACTTCCTTGGACTTTGGTAATACCTTGTGTGTGTATATATATATATACGTTATTTTCCATTTGAATAACTAATCCTCCAGAACAGAAGGGAAGAAGCTAGAAGAGAGACCAATCTGTTGAGTGCCCATTTTATGCTTTGTTATATATGCAAGACTATCAAACAATGCTAAAATTCCAAGATTCCATATAAACTACGAAGGACATAAGGTGGGAAGGAGGGGTTTTGTTGGGGGGACTTTGAGGGTCTGTTGGTGATTACAAGGACAGTCCATGCAGCTTCCTTAATCTCTGGGGAGATTATAAACAGTGTTTACTCATTTACAAGCACTTGGGGAGGTAGGTTCAGGGAGCAGAAAAGTCAAGATGTTGGCTATGACTGTGCTCAAAGCCCATCCCTTTATTATGTGTGCTGCAAGGACATTCCTCCCTTCCTTTCCCTGACAACTCCTAGGGTTCACCCTCTTTAGCCAGTCTTCCAAGGAGGAAGCAGTTTGGTGGCTTTTCAGTTTTCCCTCGTAGGTGCAATGAAACTAATTAACACAACTTGAAATCAAGATTTAGATACGCATATGCATGTACATTTTTGAAAAAAATTCCCTTTTTGTGTGGATTGGATTAGGATTATGATGATGATTGTAGGAATGGGGGGAGAGGAACAAAATCACATTCTCTGCTCCTCCTTTTCAGCATGTTGAAGCTGGTGAAAGTCAAGATCATTATAACTGTAGGAACAACAGTCGCAGCCTGGAACTACCTCAGTCTCATTGTTTTGAGTTAGACTAGTTAACTCTGTATCATTCTCTGTGCTGCATTAAGTAATTCAGTACCTAAATCAAATGGAAAGCTAATTCACCCTCTTAGAAATCCACATGGACTGGTGCTGAAGATGGGAAATGGGACCAATTTGTGGAACCAATGATGGCTGACACTTTGCTAAAGACCAGTTATTCTGTATCTGGTTCTTGCCAAAGGAGTTCAGCCCCTAATGCTGTTCAGCAATCATGGTTCTCAGTATTTATTCATTTACTTTGCATTGTACCCACATCTGGAAGGTACCAGATCAAGGAAGGATGTGTTGTGGCCCACCAGTGCCCAGCAGAGTTTGCAGCAGATTCGGACAATGGGGAGGACAGTGAGGAAGAACATAGGCCAGTCCTGGAGTCTGGGGAAGGCTCTGAGGCAGAGATGGGGCATCAGAGGCAGAGATGGGGCCAAGGCCATCCGACAGTTATCAGCTGCCTTCAGAGTCGGAGATCAGTGGGGCAGAAGAACATTTGGAGCCTGTTCCCAATGTGTGCATGCGCAGAGCTGCCAGGAGAAGGGAACAGTTAAGGGATAAGGGTCAACTCAGCAGTAAAGGCAAAGGTGGACAGTGAATGCCCCCCCCTTAGGGAATAAATAGGAGCAAACAGAGAGTGGTGTTTGCAGGAGACAGTTAATTCATTTAATTCATGTGAAGATTTGTTCATGACTCACAGAGACCCCTTGCCAAGTATTTTTTTGTATATAATGAAAAGAAATACTAGGAAAAAAAACTTCTGGGAACAAGGGCCCTTTGAGCTGTCTTTCTTTTGGAAGGGTTCCCCACACCCCCTCTTAGCTGAAACCAAAAGGCCAGATGTGAAATTGGTCTGTTTTGCAAAACTATTTTCGATTCCACTTTTTGGACCAACTATTCTCCAAGTCATTTTAAAATGAAGTGTTGGGACCAATAAGAAAGTACATCACAAATATAGAATTGCAGAATTAAAAGAGATCCTTTTGAACTAGGATAGGTATCAATGCACAGGGGTTAATAACTCAAATGAGTTTAATGTCTGAGACAAGGGAAGCAACATTTTAATCTGGCGCCTAGTGTTGGCGCCTGATGGACTTTTTGCAGATTGCTTAAGACCCATTAAGTTAAGGACTGCTTTGTACTGAAGCATCTTTGCATGAGCCATTTGTACACTGTAGATAATTTTTTTCATACACTCAGATCTTTCCCCATCTTCTCTGGTTTAGAGATAACTATGTCAGTCCTTGATTTCATCTGGTTTTTCCTTGAAATCCATACCTCTCGTGATTCATGCTCTTTCAACTTCTCTTTTTTGTCAGATTTAATTAGTTTAATTGTGTTTCTTTTGAAGGACAACATTGAGTAGGACAAGGAAGTGAAAGGTGCCCTAATATCCACAAATTGAACTCCATGTTCTTCACACAATGAGGTTATGTACAAGTGTGTTGGTTTTATTGGAGATCAACCAGATCCAGCTTAGGCCTGGTGCTGAGGGGACATTTAACTCTTCCCTCTCATGTTTATCCCCTTCCCATTTGCTCTCCAAGTAACATCTAGCACTATTTTGAATTCAACAATTGGCATCGAACAATTGGCACCAAGAAAATTCGTTGTGTGTCCAATCACAATTGACCAATAAAGAATTCCTATTCTATTCTATTCTATTCTATTCTATTCTATTCTATTCTATTCTATTCTATTCTATTCCATTCCATTCTATTCTATTGGTTAAGTACAAAGCAAGGCTACCAATTCCTAGGGATAACTGAAAATAGGGAATTTGGGCACAAACTTCACAATTAGAATTGGAAATTGTAAACTTCTCTTTCAATAGCTCTTTTAATCAGGACTGGTTTAAAAAATAAGCAGTGTATTTTCAAAATGAAAAAACCCACAAAATTATATGGTAAATACCATGTAGTTTGAACCATTAATATTTATTCTCTGACACATGCATGGAGCTAAAGTATTTGAAAAACCATGCATAATGCATTTAATGCTAAGATTTGTACAGTGAAAGTTAATCTACCTATTAAGAGAGCAAGATAACAATTGTTTTGATAATCCTTAATGACGGCTGATCAGCCTCTGCTTAATAACTTCTAATGATGTAAAGTTTACTATTTTCCAGGGTGAATGTAAGGAACCTCCATTAAGGTTCCACTGAACTCAACTTCTTGGTATTTGAATCCATTGCTCTGGATCATAACTTCTAGAGCAGTGGATCCTAACTGTGTTCTCCAAATGGATTTTATATCCCGTAATTCCTTGCTAATTGCCTGGGAAATCTAGAACCCAATACATTTGCAGGCATCAAATTGGAAATGTTACTTCTGAGTACCAAAGAACAATTTCAGAGGTGGTATTCAGCAGGTTCTGACCAGTTCTTGAGAACCGGTAGCAGAAATTTTGAGTAGTTCGGAATAAATAGAATACAATGAATTTATCCATAGAAACTTGGGGGAGAAGCAGTATTTTATATAAGGGAAAGGCACACCTGAGCTCATCTGGGGAAAGCAAATAAATAAATAATATAATATGCAGATAAGCTTGAAAACAATAAAGGATCCTGTTTTACTGCAAAGACTGAAAATAAATTATTCACTACTATGTTTTACTCTTGCTATTTAAAAAGCATAAGATTTCAAGACAGTTCTAATCCACCAGCAGTAATATTATGATTATGATTAGAAATAACTATTTCTTATCGTTTCCCTTCTTCTTGCAGGATCTTCCTTCCTTCCTTCCTTCCTTCCTTCCTTCCTTCCTTCCTTCCTTCCTTCCTTC
>BHFT01042888.1:0-50449 GCA_004320025.1 Laticauda laticaudata
GATGGAACATTTTCTTGTCCGCTGTGTCCTTTTTACAAATGTTTTGCATCCGTCGGCCAATGTGACAGGCCCTTTAGGAACTGTGGCACCCAAAACTGGACACAAGACTCAAGCTGGATATTAGATATTCGAGTGAAACAATTATTTCTCTATGTTGTGAATATACTTCAACATGCATTTTATCCTCAATGCACAGCCACAATTGTCATTGCTAAGTTATATGGTTATTAAGTGAGTCATACCAGATTTTACAAAACTTTTTTTGCCATGTTGATTAAGCAACTCAAACAATCATGAAGCAAATCCAGCTTTCCCTGTTGACTTTGGGAATGGTCACAAAGGGAAATCATGTAACCTTGGGACACTATAACTAACATAAATATATATTGGTGGTTAAGCACTAAATTTTGATCAGGTAACTGGAGAGATGTTACAATGATTATAAGTGCAACAATGGACATAAGTAACTTTTTTTCAGAGTTATTATAACTTTGAATGATGGTTAAATGAATGGTCATAAGTCAAGGACTACAGGTAGACCTCCACTTACAACAGTTCGTTTAATGACTGTTTGAAGTTACAACAGCAGTGAAAAAGTTTGCAACATACCTATGCTCATGTCATCAAAATTCAAACGCTTGGCAATTGACTTATATTCATAATGGTTGCAGTATCGTAGGGGGACTATGACAATTCTCTGTAGCCAACTCACCATGGCCTGTTCACCATGGCTGACTCACCATGGCCAATATACCATGGCCAACTTGTCATAGTCAGCTTGTTATGGCCAACTCATCATGGCCAACTTGTCATGATCAACTTGTCACAGTCAACTTGCTGTGGCCAATTCACCCTGGCCAACTTGTCATGGCCAACACATTATGGCCAACTCACTGCAGGACAATTCACCACAGCTAACTTGCCATAGTATAACTCACTGCGGGACACTCGAATAGAATCATTAAGGAAAGGATGCAAAAGGAGGGACCATATGAAATGTGAATGGCAAATATATGTATATATATAAATACACACACACACACACACACACATATATATACATGACCATGAACCAGAAGCCGTACCGCAGCTGCATCACTACCCACTTCAAACCCCTCCAACCCACACATGAAGCGAACTGACACCCACCACAAACGTGAAGCCAAACAACAGGATCACAGCTCACCAGCTCAAATCCTCCAGCAACTAAGACTAACCTGAGTACAACCACCTGAACAGAACACACACCCAGCCAATCAGAACACAGCCAACGCTCCTACCAATCAGAACACAGTCAAACCCCCAACCAATGAGAACACAGCCAAGCCCCCACCCAATCAAGTCACATCCCCACTAGCAGTTTAAAGGAAGAAGCAGCTGCAAGCTCACATTACTCTGAGAAGCACAGAGTCGAAGAAACAAGCCTGAAGATGATGAGTGAGACTTCATCGAAACGTCGCCAAGATACTTCCAATTTTACGCAGGAGAAAACCCGAATAACCAAAGATCCATATATATATATATGCTGTTCAGCTTCCTTCGGGTATTATCCCACGCTCATTGTAGTGCTTTTTAAAGTTGTAGCACCGTTTCAGCAGAATTCATCTGCCATCATCAGGCTTCTGTATTGAGTTTGTATGTGGGTCAGCTATCACAGCCGTTGGTTTTAAATTTGAGGCTAGCCTACTGCTGTGCCAGGATGTTTTTTCTACATCCTGATTGGTTGGAGTTTGGTCTCGTGTTATTGGACTTGGAGTTTGTTTGATTGGTGTTTTTGGTTTCTTCTGTCTGTTTAGTGGCTTTGATTGGCTGGCAACATGTGTATCCTATATTGGGAGGCTTTCAGTGCAGCTTGGCTTCACGTGAAAGGACGGTTATTATGCTATTAGGAAGCTAAGTTTCATCTGGGTGCCTGGCTGGGTGGTGTTTGAGCTGGAGCTATCAAAGGGAGTCTGTTTGTGTCCAGTGTTTGCTTGGTTTTGTGGTGTGGAGATCTTTCTATTTGAGAGTGCAGGCTTCCAAATGATTGACAGTCTGGAGGAATCATGCTCTTCTATTCATGCTTTCAGGTCTTTTTTCAATCTCTATGGCTTCTCTGATGATTCTGTGGCTGGGTTTTCTATAGTAGGCTTAGGGTTTTGGTGCCACTGAAGTGATGTTTGTGACCTGTGGTTTTCATTGTTAGTTGAGTGAGGAGGTGTGTTCCAGCTTTTTTACTGCATTTTTGTGTTCATCTCCAGGGGGTAGCTTATTCTTCATCTGGTCTGTCCATGTATGTGGCCGAGCAGTGGATGCACAGGAACTCGTATATGCCTTGTGTTTCCAGGTGTCAATTTTTGTCTTGGGATTTGTAAGGATTTGCTGCTATTTTTTTGTCTGTTTTGAAGGCAGTCTTGATGTGATGCCTGTTGTAGTATCTTACTGATTTTGTCTGTAGTACCTCTTATGTAGGGCAGGACAGCTGTTCCATAGTCTGTTCATTTCTAGGTCTCATTAATGTCTTAGTGTTTTTTGTGGATCAAGCTGGTGATATTGTTTTTTGTGGAAGCCGTTGGCAGTCAGTACTTTAGTCAGGGTGCATAGTTCAGTCTTATTGTGTCTTGTCTGCAGGCGTTTGGTTCTGGTGATTAGTGTTTTGCAACGGAATTTATCTAGTGCTGGTGGTATGGTGGGATTTGGGTGTTGAGGTTGGCGGTTGGTGTGTGTTTTCTTCTGGTTATACGGTGTGTCCTAGTGTGCCATCTGTTCTTTTGTAGATTAGTACATCTAGGAATGGTAGTTGTTTGTTTATTTCCGTTTCATGGTAACTTGATTTTTGGGTGTGTGGCTGTTTAGGTGTGTTAGGAAATTGTTTAGGTTTTTCCTTTCCATGGGGTCCAATCACAAATGTGTCATCGATTGTATCTTAGCCATAGTTTGGGCTTGTGGGTAGCATTAGCCAGGGCTCTGGATTTGAATTCTTCCATGAACAGGTTTTGCAATGACGGGTGACAGTGGTGATCCCATAGGGGCTCCTTCAATTTTGCGTTATCTTGTCCTTTGTATATGAATATGTGTTGGTTTAGGCAGTGTTCTGTTAGTTCCATGAGGTCTTTAGCTGGTCGGTATTTATTTTTGATGATTTCAAGAGTTTCTTTATCAGGACTTGAGTGAATACTGAAACCACGTTGAAACTTACAAGCAATCTTCTTGTTCCACGTGTAGATCTTTTGATCATTTCTAAGAAGTGGTATGAGTTTTTGTACTATTGAACTGCAGTTTCAGCCTGGTGCTGTAGTTGTTTTGCTAAGTTGTTTAGCTAGGTTTTTGTAGTGGTGCTCCTTTGGAGCTGGAGACATAATAGAGACCTAGAAGATCAACAGACTTATGGAACAGTTGTCCTGCCCGACATAAGAGGTACTACAGACAAAATAGTAAGATACTACATAGCATCCACATCAGACGCTTCAAAAGACAAAAAAATAGCAGCCATCCTAGAAACCCCCAAAGACAAAAACTGACCTGGAAAACCAAGGCATATACGGAAGTTCCCTGTCATCATGCCCGGCACATACATTGGACAGACCAATAGAGGAATAAGTACCCACCTGGATGAACACAAAAAATGCAGTAAAAAGCTGGAACACACCTCTCACTAGTCAACAATGAAAACCACAGGTCACAACATAACTTCAATGTGACCCAAACCCTAGCCACTATAGAAAACCCCAGCCACCGAGAATATGCAGAGAAGCCATAAGAGATTGAAAAAACGACCTGAAAAGCATGAATAGAATGAGATGATTCCATCCAGACTGTCAATCATTTGGAAACTGCTGACTCTCAAATAGAAAGATCTCCAACACACAAGCCAGGCAAACACCATGGTAATGGTGTGTCCCAGGAGCCATTTGGATTTTTGTATATTAGAGACAACTAGGAAGGGAAGTTGATTGTTGGCTTCTGTTTCCATGGTGAATGTATTTTGGGATGTAGGCTGTTGAGGTGTGTGAGGAAGTTGTTCAGTTTTTCTTTCCCATGTGCGCCAGATTATGAAGATGTATATACTGTATCTGAGCCAGAGTTTGGGTTTGTGATCATATTTTTCTAGAGCTTGTGTTTCAAAGTGTTCCATGTAGAGGTTTGCGATGACAAAGCTGAAGAAACAAGCCTGAAGATGATGAATGAGACTTCATCGAAACATTGCCTAGATACTTCCAATTTTATGCGGCAGAAAACTATATATGTATAAATTTTAAATAATTAAATAGAATTGTTAAATTATCCCACAGTGAATAATCCCATGGTGAATTGGCCATGGTGAGTTGTCCTGCACCGAGTTGGCTGTGGCAAATTGTCCTATTCTGGTGTCCCTGAGGTCATGATATCCCATTTTGTGACCTTCTGACAAGCAAAGTCAATGGGGAAGCCAGATTCACTTAACAACCGTGCTACTAACTTAAGCAATGAAGCCATTTGCTTAACAACTGTGGCAAGAATGGTCTGCAAAATTGGGCAAAATTCATTTAATAACTGTCTCACTCAGGAATATTTCAGGGGCTGCCACAAAGAATAGGGAGTCAAGGTATTCTCCAAAGCACCTGAGGGCAGGACAAGAAGCAATGGGTGGAAATTAATCAAGGAGAGAAGCAGCTTAGAACTAAGGAGAAATTTCCAGACAGTGGGAACAGTTATCAACTGAACAACTTGTCTCCAGAAATTGTGGGTGCTCCAACACTGGAAGTTTTTAAAATGATGTTGGATAACAATTGTCTGAAGTGGTTTAGGGCTTCCTGCCTCGGCAGGGGGTTGGACTAGAAGACCTCCAAGGTTCCTTCCAACTCTGTTGTTCTCTTCTCTTCTACTCTAAATAGCTAGTCAATTAGAGTTCACCTCAAACCCAAATGCCTCCAACTCATCTCTGTGCAATTTTCCGGGCTGAATTTCCTTTCCAAACCCTTGGCTTCCAGAATTTTTGATTTCCAGTTCACCAAACGAGATAATTATGTGGCTTTTCCTGGAAGCAAATGTGATATTTCCATGCATTTCCAGCAACAGTGCTCTTGATAGCCGTTTCCGACATGCAGAATGCCTTTTGTCAGGCTGTTTCTATCTCTATTTGTTTAAAATTGTTTTAAAGGACGATCCATTGGCCTTTTGAGAATCCCCTTCTTGGTATTGCTATTTCTCCTTGGAGAGTCACTTCCCCTTTATTGAGATTCCAGAAGTAGCTGTAATTCATTCCAAATGTTTTTCAAAGGAGCAAAAGAAATGCACATTCTTTCCAAAGTTTGCAGAAAACGGAGGCCTTCTCAACCAGGCTAGAAAATTTGGAAAGGGAGGGCAGGGTGGAGCAGCAAAAGGAAGACTCTGTAAGTGTGTAAATTTCCATCTCCTGCTTTGCTGGAAAGGGTGAGATTGAAGCTGCTCTTTAATCGAACTGGTTTTATGGCAACAAACATTTGACACTCTGCCCTTTGCTGACCCAGCTTTGTGGAAGCTATAAAACAAAAAAACAAAATTTCACCACTCTTGGTCCTTCAGTGTCCAGGAATAACTGGAATTCCTCTTTGTTTTCTTCATGTCTCCTTAAAACAAGCTAATTCCATTTCTTTGCCTCAAAGCACCAGAAGGCAAGACAAAAAACAATGGATTTGTAATTGACTGACAATCCATACTCAATGAGTAGTCCTTACATCTACGGGGAGGGAAGTAAGCAGTGGGTTCTGTCTTAGGCCCAGTACTTTTCAATATCTTCATTAGATGAGGGAATAGAAGGTGAACTTACCAAATTTGCAGATGATACTAAATTGGCAGGAATAGCTAACACCCAAGAAGACAGGCTCAAGATCCAGATGGATCTTGACATAGAACACTGAGCCCTATCTAACAAAATGAAATTCAATGTAGAAAAAAGTAAAGTCCGACACTTAGGCAAGAAAAACCAAAATACACATATAGACTGAGTGAAACCAGCCTCAATAGCAGTAACTGTGAGAGAGATCTTGGAGTCTTAGTGGACAACCAGCTAAATATGAGCCAGCCGTGTGCATCAGCAGCCAAAAATCCCAATGCAATTCTAAATTGCATTAACAGAGGGAAACAATCGAATTCAAATGAGGTACTGATACTACTCTATAAAGCCTTAGTATGACCACATCTAGAATATTGTATGCAGTTTTGGTCACCACCCTAAAAAGATGTTGAGGCTCTAGAAAAGGTGCAGAGAAGAACAACCAGGATGATTAGGGGACTGGAGGCTAAAACATATGAAGAAGGGCTACAGGAACTGGGCCTGGCTAATCTAGTGAAGAGAAGGACCAGGGGAAACATGATAGAAGTAGTCCAATATTTGAGGGGCTGCTACAGAGAGGAAGGGTTCAAGCTAGTTTCCAAAGCACCTGAAGGCCAGACAAGGAATAATGGATGGAAACTGAAAAAGGAGAGATTTAACCTGGAAAAAAGAAAATTTTCTTGACAGTGAGAACAGTCAACCAATGGAACAACTTGCCTTCAGAAATTGTGAGAGCTTCATCACTGGAAGCTTTCAAGAAGAGATTGGACTGTCAGAAATGGAGTCTGGTCTCTTGCTTGGGTGGGGGGTTGGACTAGCTCCCTTCCGACACTGTTAATCTGTATCTGGATGGAAACTAATTCAGGAGAGAAGCAGCCTGGATTTAAGGAAAAACACTCTAACAGTGAGAACAATTCACCAGTGGAACAGCTTGCCTTCAGAAGTTATGGGTGCATCCACACTGGAGGTTTTTAAGAAGAGACTGAAGAACCACTCACCTGAAATTGTATACAGTCTCTTGCTTGATCAGGGGGTTGGACTAGAAGACCCTAAGGTCCCCTTTAGATCAATTCTGATTGATACATTTCTTCTTAAAAACCTACAGCATTGGAGCACCTACAACATCTGAAGGCAAGGTGTTCCACTGGTTAATGGTTCTCACTGTCAGAACATTTCTCCTTCGTTCTAGGTTGCTTCTCTTTTGGATGATCTTCCACTTCTTGTCTTACCCTCAAGTGCTTTAGAAAATAGGTTGACCTTTTCCTCTCTATGACATCCTCTCAAGTACTGGAAGACTACTCCCATATCACCCTCATCCTTCTCTTCAATAGTCTAGACCCATGATGGTGAACTTATGACACATGTGCCACTGGTGGCACGCAGAACCCTCTCTGCAGGTACGCAAGCCATGATCCAAACTCAGCTTCAGTGACATATGTGTGTGCCTCCTACTAGCCCAAAACAGGGTATGGGGTATGTGGTGCCACTCCCCCGCTGCCCATTTTTGCTCCCAGGAGGCTGCAGGGAGGCCTACTGGATCCAAAACAGGGCACGGGGAGGTCGTGTGCACATTCACAGGGGCAGGGGAGCACAGGGGAGGTCTCGTAGGGGAGCAGGGTGAGAGGGACGGGGTCACGCACACATTACATTATGATGCAGTCATGCACATGCACACTTTTCGCACACAACGACAAAAATGTTATCCATCACTGGTCTAAACATAGCTAGTTCCTCAATTGTTCATTGTATGGTTTAGCCTCCAGTCTCCTAATCATCTTCTTTGCACTCTTTTCAGGATATGAACATCTTTTCTATATATGTGTGTGTGTTTTCTTTAGTTTTCGCGGGTATTCGTTGAACTCAATACAGAAGCCTGATGATGGCAGATGAGATTCTGCCGAAACATTGCTACAATTTTAAAAGCACAACTATAATGACGTGGGATAATACCGGAAGGAAGCTGAACAGCATACATATAAATATCCGTGAAAACAAATATATATAAATCAACATAAATTTTCTTTGTAACATTTCATTTCTAGAGTCCACACCAGCCTTTTTCATCATAATTATTTCCTTGGGAGGAGCGGGTTTATACAATTCCCAGAATAATCAGCCAGCATCTTGAGATTGCTGGGTGTTAGAGTTCCCTCCTGAAATCACTAGATGTTTATAGTCCCAGCAATTCTCAAAAGTATTTCAGAGAGAAAACCTTTCCACCTGGCTCCTTGCTACAGAAATGCTGGAATTGGCCCAAGGTTTTTAAATAAAGCACCAACAAGATAATTATTAATGACATTCTCATACAAGATTCAACTTGATATCTACTGTATCAAGCTACGTGCCCTTAAAGCACACCCACTCCTTCAGCTATGGGAAAAGCAAAACATATTCTAGAAGAAGGAACATTTTTGCAAATATAAAGACTCAGGTTCAATTTTTTGGTATCTCCACTTAGAATTGTCTTTTTTAATATTATTTAAAGAATCCTTGTTTTTGAAATTTTAAAACAAATCTCAATACTGGCTCAAAGAACCAGTCAACCTATTCTTCAAAACACCTGAACTGAAGGCAGGACAAGAAGTAAAGGGTTAAAACTGGTTAAAAAGAGACCCAACCTACAACTAAGGAGAAATGTTCTGACAGTGGGAAGAATTAATCAATAGAATGGGTTTGCCTTCAGAAGTTGTGCAATGGGCTGCCTTCAGAGGCTTTCAAGAAGAGATTTTTTAAAAACAAAATTTTATTAAGTAAATTATTAAAAACATTGGGCATGGTGTGATCCTTCTGACAATCCTGTTTGTCATACATATTACAGCATAGAATACGTATTTTGTATACATATTTACATTTATACATCTGAACATTTATGCAATAGTTTCCAATTCAAGTCATCCATTCTGCCAATCCTATTCTCTTTTGATTCTAGATCTTTCCTTTTTTCCCACCATTGATAAAATTTATCCCATACTGATTCCCCAAGAGTCAAGAATCATAAGGTACAACACTTAATAATAATCATAGGGTCCAATAAGCAATCAAATCATGCTAGGAAACAGACTTATAAGTATACAAGTGACAAAGTTGCAGTCATACAGTCACAAGTGGGAGGGGAGGGGTGATAAGGAGTAATGACAAGATTAACAGTAGTGCAGACTTTGTAATAGTTGAACAGTGTTGAGGGAATTATTTGTTTAGCAGAGTGTTGGCTTTCACAAAAAAACTGTCCTTGTGTCTAGTTGTTCTGGTGTGCAGGGCTCTATAGTGTCGTTTTGAGGGTAGGAGTTTAAACAGTTTATGTCCAAGATGTGAGGGGTCTGTAAATATTTACACAGCCCTCTTTTTGACTCGTGCAGTATACAGGTCCTCCATGGAAGGCAGGTTGGTCGTAATTGTTTTTTCTGCAGTCCTAATTACTCCCTGAAGTCTGTGTCTGTCTTGTTGGGTTGCCAAACCAAACCAGACACTTATGGAGGTGCAGATGACTCAGTAATTCCACTGTAGAAGTGGATCAGCAGCTACTCCTTGGGCAGTTTGAGCTTTCTGAGTTGGCAGAGATATGTTAGAACCTAGAAATTTGAAGGTCTCTTCAAGGAGGAGGAGGGGGAAAAGGAGGAGGAGGAAGAAGAGGAAGAGGAGGAGGAGTTTCTAGGGTGAAGATCGATAGAACTAAAATCTCTTGCATCCAGAAAGAATGACTGCCTATTCAGTGGAACATTTGGAAGGCGGCCATCTCTGAAGCAACCTATCTCTGGAATTCATCAAACAAACCCAGGAGACAGTGTAGATAAGCTAGACAACAGATTAAGAGATGTTTACCCTCCAAGCTTTCAACGGATTTTCCCTAAATTGTTATTCTGATTTCACATGCTCTTTTTTTAAAAAAAGCTTCTAATTTAAAAAAAAATGTTTATTCATTGCTCTTATGCACTATTACGGTATATACTGTATCAACATGGAGATGTTTAGTGGGAAATTGAGTCATTAACCATCTCAACTGATATAAACAGCAAAAATCCGATGCAGATTTTTTTTTCCTGTTGTTCTAAGCCTTGAAGTCTTCTAGTGAAAAAATTTATTTCCCCTGCCATTTGGATATGGTCATTCTTGTACCTCTAGGATGGAGACATCAATTGGCAAAAGAAATATGTAAAGTTTGCAACCCACTAGATTAAAGCCAGTGCAGTCAACCAAGTGGGCAGGCTGGCCTACCACAGTTTTATTCAATCGCCTATTCATGCTTTCTGTAGGCTACAGAAAGAGTGGAATTATCAAGCACCTGGCAAGGTACAAAGCACAGGATGCAGGGAGTGTGCAGATTAACAGAACAGAATAACAGAATTGGAAGGGACTTTAGAGGTCTTCTAGTCCAACCCTCTATCTACCAAGACAGGAAACCCTACACCATTTCAGATAAATAATTGTCCAATCTCTTCTTAAAAACCTCCAGTGTTGGAGCATTCGCAACCCCTGGAGGCAAGTTGTTCCACTTATTAATTGTTCTAAGTGTCAGGAAATTTCTACTTAGTTCTAGGTTGGATCTCTCCTTGATTAGTTTCCATCCATTGCTTCTTGTCCTGCCTTCTGGTACTTTGGAGAATAAGTTGACATTCTTTTCTCTGTGACAGCCCCTTAGATATTGGAATACTGTTATCATGTCACTCCTATAAATATCAACCAAATGTGATGATTAATCAACACAAAATGGAAGCCACTGGATTGTGCCATGAAATACCTTTGGATTTTGGTCGCATTCATATCCTGTGGTCCTTGATTTGAGTCAACTAGGTATCCAATTCTAGATTTTTTTTTCTCATTAGGCTGTACTGCCCCCTGATGGCTGAGCTCTGTTATTGCAGTGGGTACTATGAAGGGTACCAAGGGCTGGACAGAAGGTGCAGTTGAGGGTTGGGCAAAAATGAAGATGTCCGTTGAGTCACTGGGCGTTAATTTGTGTCATTATCAGCCAAATGTCTCTTTTTCAATCTTGCAAAAAAGGAAGGAAAGAAGGAAGGAAGGAAGGAAGGAAGGAGGGAAGGAAGGAAGGAAATAAAGAAGGGAGGGAGGGAGGGGAAGGGAGGGAGGCAGGGAGGGAGGGAAGGAAGGAAGGAAAGAAGGAAGGAAGGAAAGAAGGAGGGGAGGAAGGGGAAGGGAGGGAAGCGAGGGGAAAGAAAGAAGGAAGGGGGAGGGAAGGAGGAAGGAAGGGGGAGGGAAGGAAGTAAGGCAGAGGGAGGGAGGAGGGGAAGGGAGGGGAAGAAGGATTTCATCCAAATATATCATCCCTGATTCTTGGATATTTTTAGCTAAACAAAATATTCCTTCTATATATTCCTTGAATTCCTCAACAATTGATAACCTGTGCAGTGACATGCACTTGATTCCCTGGGCATTAGAGTTGACATACAACAAAATTTAATAGTTAGCAGTATCTGAAGAGCTGGTTACACGATTGAAACTCCACAGGCTCAAAAAAGTATCCTAGAATTAATTTTGCATGTGCCTTTTAAAAAAAATATAACCGTTGTTGACTACTTCACACAGTTTGATTGATGAGAAAATGGCCTAGCATTGCATTACATTGCATTTAAAAAACTGGGATGACTTAGTGTTGTGTTTGATAGTCTTTAGTAATTGAAGGTCAACCTACAGCATATAATAATAAGATTTTTATTGCACAATTTATGAGATGGTGCCCTGGCAACCCATTCTCCTCCCCCTCATCAAAACAAACAAGACAAAACTAAAGGGAACCCAAATAAAACCACTACAAAATAGTCCTCAACTTACAACAGTTCATTTACTGAAAGTTTGAAGTTACAACAGGCCTGAAAAAGAAAAGATTTAGGACCGTTAAGACTTAGGAGGTTAGATGATGTTAGGGATATTATACTAGGGTGCTATAATAGCAAGGGGACATGGTGGCTCAGTGGCTAAGAAGCTGAGCTTGTCGATCAGAAAGGTCAGCAGTTCGGCAGTTCGAATCCTTAGCGACGTGTAATGGAGTGAGCTCCTGTTACTTGTCCCAGCTTCTGCCAACCTAGCAATTCGAAAGCACATAAAAAATGCAAGTTGAAAAATAGGGACCTCAAAGTGGTAGTGGTAGAAGGTAATGGCGTTCCATGCACCTTCAGCATTTACTCATGCTGGCCACATGACTACGGAGACATCTTCAGACAGCACTGGCTCTTCAGCTTCGTGACGGAGATGAGCACCGCCCCCTTAGAGCCGGAAACGACGAGCAAGTATGTATGAGGGGAACTTTTACCTTTATCATAGCAATCTTCCAGTACTTGAGGGACTATTCTCCAAAGCAACTGAGGGCAAGAGAAGAAGTAATGGATGGAAGATCATTAAAGAGAGATCCAACTTAGAAGTCAGGAGCAATTTCCTAACAGGACAATTAACCAGTGGAATGGCTTGCCTTCAAAAGTTGTGAGTGCCCCATCACTGGAGGCTGGACAGCCATTTGTCTAGGGTAGTATAGAGCTTGAGCAGTGGGTTGGACTGGAAGACCTACAGCAAACCATTCTTCAACATATAAAGGATAGTTGCAGAAACTGGGCATGGCTACTCCAGTGAAGAGAAGGACCAGGGAAGGACATGATAGCAGTCTTCCAATATTTGAGGGGCTACCATAGAGAGGAAGGGGTTCAAGATATTTTCTTTTTTCTTTAAAAAATTTTTTTGATTGTGCTTTTTCCTTCTAACATTGCAATTTCAATTTTGCAACAGCAATATGCTAGTTATATCAGCACCTTTTAAAATATACATGATGTTATACATCCTACAGTAGTTACGACCTTTTTTTTCTTTTTCATACAGGAAAGTCCATAGAAAAAAGAATAAAATCTTGATATTATATAACATACTTATATCTATTGTATCCATGGTTACAACATACTTCTATATACATTTATCACTCTATATTTTCCATGGCACCTGAAGGCCAGACAAGGAATAATGGTTGGAAACTGAAAAGGAGAGATTCAACCTAGAAATAAGAAGAAATTTTTTGACAGGGAGAACAACCAACCAACAGAACAGAAGTTGCCTTCAGAAGTTATTCATCATTGGAAGCTTTCAAGAAGAGACTGGACTGCCATCTGTCAGAAATGGTGTAAGATCTCCTGCTTGGACGTGGGGTTGGATTAGATGATCTACAAGGTCCCTTCCAACTCTGTTAATCTAAAAAAACCCTCCCAGGTCCCTTTCAACTCTGTTATTCCATGTCCTGTGCACATTTTCTGTTCAGCTCAATTAGGGATGTCCTCTTTTCAAAATACACTAAAAATCAAAATTTTCGGTTTTTCCACCCCCACAGATTTCCTCAAGGCTTGGAGCCTGCACATTCTTTCATATCCACCGACAGAAGCCAGAATAGAAATACCTTGATTTCTAAATCATGTGTGTGTGTGTGTGTGTGTGTGTGTGTGTGTGTGTGTTTAGCTACTCTAAAACCAGAGCTTTAGCAAGCACAAATCTTTATCATCCAATTAATTTTTTTTTAAAAAATAAAAAATAAAATAAAAGCATCCCTTTTCTTCTCTTGCCTTTGTAATTAGATTCCCTGATTTTTAGCAGATAGTCCTCGGAAGGGATGATGGGGAGCGGCTGATAAAAATAATAATAATAACTTACAAATTGTACCGATTTAATTTTTCCCTGAAAGGATTCTGGCTTTATGAGCTCTTCCAAGCTCACCCTCTTCTCGTATTGCTTGAAGAGGAGGGAAGGAGAGAGATGGTTTTCGTATACAGTAATCTACTTTTCTACCTAATCAAAAGGCCAATACTATCAACTCCAGAAACCCAGCAGATGGATAAGGAAAGGAGTTAGCCTCTGCTGCCATTTCAAAGCAGTTGCAAAATATTTTTGATTTTTTTTTTTAACAGTGGGATTATTTGAAGTTCAGACGTTACAATGTATTGAAATATCTACAGACTCCTCACATCCTGGACATCAATTGTTTCACCTTCTACCTTTAAAGCATTAAAAGGCATTGCACACTTGAACAACTAAACACAAGGACAGTTTTTTTTCCCGCATGCCATCACTCTGCTAAACAACCAATTCCCACACCGTCAAGCTATTTACTAAGACTGTATTACTATTATTCTTTTCATCCTTCCGAATACCTATCTCCTCTCACTTATGACTATAACCATGTTGCTTGTTCCATTCCATATTATAACCTTGTCCTATAACCTTGTTCCATTCCATTCCATATTTTCTATTCTATTCTATTCTATTCACTCCACTCCACTCCACTCCTCATTCATATTTTTTATTCTATTCTATTCCATTCCATTCATTCCACTCCACTCCACTCCACTCCACCCCATTCCATTCCATTCCATATTTTCTATTCTATTCTATTCTATTCTATTCTATTCTATTCCACTCCACTCCATTCCATTCCACTCCACTCCACTCCATTCCATATTTCTATTCTGTTCTGTTCTATTCTATTCTATTCTATATTCTATTCTATTCTATTCTATTCTATTCTATTCCACTCCACTCCATTCCATTCCATATTTTTTTATTCTGTTCTATTCTATTCTGTTCTGTTCTGTTCTGTTCTGTTCTATTCTATTCCATTCCATTCACATCCACTCCACTCCATTTCCATTCCATTCCACTCCATTCCATTCCATTCCATTCCATATTTTCTATTCTATTTCTATTCTATTCTATTTCTATTCTATTCCACCTCCACTCCACTCCATTCCATTCCATATTTTCTATTCTATTCTATTCTGTTCTATTCTATTCTATTCTATTCTATTCTATGTAAAGGCAGAAGGCTAGGATTAGAAGCAACCCTCACTCAATATCCAACACAGGGCAAAACCCAATATGAATCATTTCATCACCCTCAGAACAGTCCAAACTTCAACCAAACGTAGCTCAGACAAACACCTAAGATTTGTACTGTGCCCATAGATCCAGCTTTGACCCCTACATAATCCTACAATAGCCAATAGAACACATGTTCTTGTACAGGAACAGGAAGCTCAAGTGCAAAGCTCAGAGAAGGTATCAAAACCTCTCACTCTCAACTCTATTTTGTCAGCTGACTGTGGACTGATGTTGGTTCTGCTTCATCAATAAATGGACCCTCTTTCCAATCAGCCTCCAGCCTCCATTTTATTTCCAGTGCCTTCCTCCCGGCTTGGAACCGAACCAGAATGATACTTCTTCCCACAAGACAAAAATCACTTAACAAATGGTCTTGCTTAACAACCAACATTTCAGGCTCAATTGTGGTGGTAAATTGTGGACTACCATCAGACAAATGGTTGTCCAATCTCATCCAAAAAGTTCCTCTTGGCTTTATTTTATTTACATTCATCGCTGCTTTTTTACGAATTTCCCCATCCTTCAAACCTGATGATCTTACCTTTCCTCTTCTCCCTGCATGCCAAGTAACAGCAACCTAGTTATCCTGGCCTTTTAATTCTGCTAATTTTCTTCTCTTCTTACTTAGAGGCCAGATGGCTGTTCAGTCTGTCAGAAGGGAGTCACTTTGTGCCATTAAGCAAACAGGGATGATTCAAGAAGTTACAGCTGTATGGTTTCTCAAGGAAAAGATGACCTGCATGAATGCTGAGAGATCTCCAAAAATAGCATTTGTTTAGAATTCCTAGAATTTGGAATTCAAAAATTATGGGAGAATGGATGCTGAAAAACCATGGTGATATGGGTGTGCTTGGTTTGAGTTTAATTTTAAGCCAGCACTTTCTTCAAGAACTTAAGGCAGAATATGTTCCACAGGTGCTTTTTCTGGAGGCAACTGCACTTTCTTGTTTTTTTTTCCTTTGAAGACATTTCACTTCTCATCCAACAAGCTTCTTCAGTTCTCCAAACTCCAATTTAGTCATTGGACTTTCTTTATTTTTCCTTGAAGATGTTTCGCTTCTCATACAAGAAGCTTCTTCAGCTCTGATTGGATGGTGGGGAATGGAAGGATTTATATTCCTTGCAGACAGCTGGTCATTTGCATCCTTTTAGAGAGTTGTTGAGGCCACTTGGAGGTTTATCTGTGTCCTCAGGGTCATCTTAGTGATGCTCCTGGTTCCTGTAGTCTGCAATTTTTCCTCTGGAAATCCATTCCTTATTCCCACACCACTCAAAGGGTGTCCATGCCAAATTGTATAGCTTAAAGTCTGTAGAGATTTGTATTCGCCTAGATCAGTGGTGGGATTCAAAGATTTTTACCACCAGTTCAGTGGGCATGCCTTAGTGGGTGTGCTTTGCACACGAGCACACACTTTGCGTGCATGCGTGTGCCAAATGCGCACTTTGCACAGGTGCAGAGGCATTCCAACTCACCTCCTGCAAGCTTGCACTCTCCCTGTCATTTCAGCAGCTGCTGCACAGCACTTTTCTGTGCCACGCAAAGCAGCTGCACTTCAAAAGCAGGGAATAAAGGTGAAAATGGGAGCCCAGGAGGGCAGGCAGGCCCAACAGAAGAGCCTCGGAGAGAACCAGTTTGGTCTTCGCTGCTCATCGGTGCTACTAGCTCGGCAGAACTGGGCCAAACCAGTAGAATACCACAACTGATCCAGGTCATGATTGTCCTAAAAGTGCTTTTTCAGGAGGCAACTGGACTTTCTTTGTTTTTCCTTGAAGACGTTTCATTTCTCATCCAGGAAGCTTCCTCAGTTCTCCAAACTGCAATTTAATGACTGGACTTTGTTTTTCCTTGGAGACGTTTCGCTTCTCATCCAAGAAGCTTCTTCAGTTTGAGAACTGAAGAAAAAAGAAAGAAAGAAACATAAACAAAAACAAAAAAAAATCAAAGAAAGTCCAGTTCCCTCTTGAAAAAATACCTTTGAGATAACCATGATCTGGATGACTGAACATCACCATAGAAAAGTAGTCCTCAATTTGTAGTCACTCATTTAGTGACCACTCAAAGCTACAATGGCACTGAAAAATAGTGCCATGACAATTATTCACACTTATAACCGTTGCAGCATCCCCATTAGGACACTTGGCAATTGACATGTGTTTATGAGTTATTTTGCAGTGTCCCAAGGTCATGTGATCACCTTTTGTGACCTTCTCACAAGCAAAGTCAGTTGGGAAGCTGCTTCCCTTAATAGCCGTGTTACTAGATTTAGAATAACTTTATTGTCCCTTTAGGTAAAGGTAAAGGTTCCACTTGCACATCCGTGCTAATTGTTTCCAGCTCTAGGGGGCATTACTCATCTCCGTTACAAAGCCGAAGAGCCAGCACTGTCCGAAGACGTCACCGTGGTCATGTGGCCGGCATGACTAAACGCCGAAGGCTCACGGAACGCTGTTACCTTCCCATCAAAGTGGTCCTTATTTTTCTACTTTCATTTTTACATGCTTTCAAATTGCTAGTTGGCAGAAGCTGGGACAAGTAACAGGAACTCAGTCCATTACGTGGCACTAGGGATTCAAACCGCCAAACTGCCGACCTTTCTGATCGACAAGCTCAGCATCTTAGCCACTGAGCCACCGTGTCCCTATAAATTGCGCACAGCTCTCAAAGGGTCACCACCTACAATATACCTAACATAAACAAGACCAAATAAATCAATCAATATAAAATTTTGCATTATTCACCCAAAATGAAGCATACATTACACTTACTGAATAACGGCGGTGATTCACTTAACAAGTGTGGCAGAAAAGATTGTGAAATTGGGTAAACTTCCCTTGACATCTGTCTCATTTAGCAACAGAAATATTGGGCTCAATTGCGATAATACATTGAGGACTACCCATATGCAAAAGTATGGCTCAAATTCAATTATTGACTGTAATATTTGCTTAACAAAAACATTGAAATTTCCTGTCTGATTAGATGATACCTCAACCTATGACCGCAATGACTTACAACCATGGTTCCAGGCTCAATTACAGTTTTAAATTGAGGACTACCTGTATCTATGTGGTTGCTAAGAGTTGGCCAGAACTTCATATTTCATAATCAATACATCAATAAATCAATCAATTAATTGTATAGAGGTATTTTGGAATGTATTCTGGTAATAAAATTAACTTTGCAAAAGGGATAAATCTACTTTTTTTAGACTAACTTAGCAACACAATGATGTAAACAGGTAGGGTTTGAGATTTCTAGTGAATATATTGGGACTTTATGGTTTTAAAAACATATGTGAAAATAGCAGAGGTGGTATTCAGCAAGTTCTGACCGATTCTTGAGAACCGGTAGTGGAAATTTTGAGCAGTTTAGAGAACCCACAAATCCCACCTCTGACTGGAGATTTTACAGTATCCTTCCCGTGCCATGCCCACCAACCCATGTCCACAGAACCGATAGTGAAAAAATTTGAATCTCACCACTGGAAAATAGGTATCCTGAAACTTTTTCAATAATAGGACACAAATAAGGGGTGGAATTCAAAAATCCCAGCAATCGGTTCACTGCCCAGTTGCTGGGTGGGTGGGACCATGGTGGGCGTTCTGGGAGGGCCATTCTTCACCTTCCCAAGAGTCCAGAGGTTTCCTTTGGGCCTCCGTGAGGGTGAATATAGCCTCCTCCCAAGCTTTGGAGGTCCTCTGGAAGCCAGAAACAGGCCATTTCCAGACTTCTAGTACTTCTGAATGGCTCATTTTTCCCCCTTCCAGAGCCTCCGCGTGGATCCTGCACTTACCTGCATCCAAACAGGTTGTGTGGAGACATCTGAGAGGGGCAGGGCAGGGTGGGGTGGGCAGGGCCAGCTGGTCAGTTCAAATACTGGTTGGGCAAACCAAATGCAAATTTAACATCCGGTTCATCCGAACCAGTCCAAAATGATAGAATCCCATCCCTGATACAAATAGATGGATTGAAATTCCATTATGTCTGTAGCCAAAATTAATGTTATTGAAATGAATATTACCTCTTATTTTATTTACGTTCCTGTAAGTAAAGCCTATATTAATGCTCAATAAATATTTTCTTCAGATTGATAGGTTGTTTAGAAAACGTATTTGGGGTCATAGTCTACAAAAGGCTTTCATTAACTAAACTGAGATTACCATATGAGGAGACAAATTTCAATCTATTGGAGTGGCAGAAATGTCATTGGGCATATATTTTATCAGCCATAAGTACGCGGAAGGAAAATGTAATAGAATATTATCCATTATAAGCTTCATTAGAAAGTTAATATTTATTTCCATTATGGTTGGGGAACTTTTCGGATCAAATACTGTAAAAAAGATATTTTATTTCCAGGAGTAAATGCTGTGAGAAATCTTTGGGCCATATGGGGGCAAAATTGAGTTTTGATAATGAATTCCATGAATATTTAAATTTGACTTTAAAAATAAATGGTCAAATGTTTTGTTGGAAAATATAAGTAAAAGCCAAGATTGTGGTTTTAAGTCAATTGCAATATGATTATTTTCAGGATCTTTCCTGTATTCCTATGGTCTTCTTTGTTCACAACAGACTTAGATTTAAACAGGTTTCAATGATTGCGTGTGAATGAGATATTTTAACTGTTTCAAAAGCACCTGAATTACAAGGGCCAAAAATGGGCCACCCTGCCAATATCACACTGTAATGTCTTCAAAACAGTCTGAAATCAGTTTGATGTGCCCCTAAAACAGGGCTGCAAATTACAGAATAACAAAATTGGAAGGGGCCTTGGAGGGCTTCTAGTCCAATCCCTGCTAAAGCAGGAGGCCCTATACCATTTCGAACAAATTACTGTCCAAATTCTTCTTTAAAAACTCCAGTGGCCTACAACTTTTGGAGTAAGCCATTCCACTGGTTAATTGTTCTTAGTGACAGAAAATTTCTCCTTAGTTCTAGGTTGGATCTTTCCTTGATAAGTTTCTACCTGTTACTTCTTGTCTTGTCCTTGGGTGCTTTAGAGAATAGGTTGACACCTTCTTCTCTGTTACAGCCACTCAAATATTAGAAGACTGCTATCATGCCTAGTCCTTCTGTTCTCTAGACTAGACCAGAAGTCTCCAAACTTGGCAACTTGTTCTGTCCTCACCACACGTTAGTCTGCATGCAGCTTGACATGCAGCTAAACCCACCTATCCTCCAATAAAACAGACTGTGGTCGTAGATCTGGATGCTTTATTGAAAGAACAGGATATGGTAAAACTGGGGACAATAAGGATACATACAATGAGAACCAAAGACAAGATAGACAGTATGAAGTTACTGTGAGCATAACAATTAGTAAATACAAGCAATCTAAATCTCACCAGCGATGTTCTTTGTGTGGGGTGTGGGTTTGTCCTTGGATGATCATGTGCCACAGATTAAGAATGATTCCTCTTTGTGCTTCTGCCTTCTCCAAATGCTAAAGGAAATGGAGTCTGGCTTCCAAGCATGCACTTGTTTTGACAGTGCAGGCTAATGGATAAAGAGTTTGGGTCAGATGATATACCTGTCTCTCTGGCCACTAGATGGGGCTAGAGAGCAGCAACAGTATATAAAAGTTATTTGCTGGAGCATGATACAACTTAAAGACTTGTGGATTTCAACTCCAAAAATTCCTCAGCTGGCCATGCCAGGCAATTTTGAGAGTTTAAGTCCACAATTCTTGGACTTACCAAGTTTGTAGACCCCTGAACTAGATATATAATAAATCTCAATGCAATGAAGAAATTCCATTGGAAAACCATTTCTTATCATCCCTTGCTTTAGAAATTTAATCCACACCAAATCAAAATGACTTGCAATATCACCACAACTTTAGCAAACCCATTAACCAAAACATCACATGTTCTTTGTAATGAATCCATGCCAGTCGGAGCTGCCTTTTCCATAACACACATCGCTCTTTCAATTCGTTTTAAAAGACTGGATAGCAATTTGTCTGGAATAATATATGGTTTCTGCTGCTTCCGCTGGGGGTTGGACTAGAAGACCTCCAAGATCCTTTCCAGCTCTGTTATTGTCCATTTCACTGCAGCATTTAGAAAAAATGATGTTTCTGAGAACAGTAATGCTTTGCATATTGTTTCAAAGCTGCAGAAATCCGGTTCAAATGCAAACCAGGCCAGCTTTCTTCCAATGGTTGTAAACAGGGAAAATCTCCAAGGGTTCACAGGGGTTCGGGAGATCCCCTAGCTAAGATTCTACACAGTTCAGAGAAACCCCTAATCCCGCTCCTGGCTGGTCCCACCTGCCCTTCCCCTCCCCTTCCAGGAGTCCCCACATGTCATGCCCCTATTGGAGACTGACTCTGACGGACAGGAGGAACAGCTGACAAGGAATGGAAGTGTAGCTCCAGAGGTTGTGGAGGAGGCTGGGGAAGGGTAGAGGCCAGATGAGCAGTCAGAGGAGGACCCAGGCCCATCCCCTATCCATCCTAGGGCACATAGGGAGTGGATAAAGGAAAGACATGGTCTACTCAGGAGGAGAAGGCCTTGATCCTCTTCATGGGCTGCAGCTGTGGCAACTGAATAAGAGGACAGACCTGTATACTGGCAAATGCTGGAAAGAAATCATGTAAATATCTCTAGTTGATAGTTCCTCTCTGAGTTTGGCATCCTTCCCAGTGTGTGTTATATATGTGGACATCCTCCAACCCTTATCTTGCCTGGTTTGTGTTGCTTTTTTCCTTCTTGGTGTAACTGTGTGGGAGTTCTTTTGTCTTCCATCAAACATATTCAGACCTTGGAAGCAAACTGAAGGAATAAAAGGGGCTTCACCTGTTTTATGTGACTGTGTTTGTTTTATATCGCACCCTGGGTCATCACACCAAACAGCCCATTTTGGATGCAGGCAAGTGCAGAGCCCATGCAGAGGCTCGAGGAGGGAAAAGAATGGGCCACCCAGAAGTCTGGGAAGGCTGGAAATGGGCCCATTTCCAGCTTCCAGAGAGCCTCTGGAATTTTCTCCATTTTCTCCCTCATGGAGGCTCAAGAAAAGCCTCTGGAGCCTGGGGAGGGAAAAAAACACTAACCCATACCCTGCCATGGTGCTGGAGGCTGACTAGGCCACACCCATCATGGCCATGCCCATCCAGCCACCAGGCAGAGAACCCCTTGCTAAAAAGTTTGAAGCCCACCCCTAATTGTAAGTCATTCTTTTCCCAGGCAAAGCCAAGCTAGAAAGAAATAGATGATTGTTCCATCACGAACCCAGAGAGTCTCCAGTAAAAGCTTCTCTTTTCTTTCTTTTTCTTTTCTTTTTTTAAAATTTTCTAAACTGGTATTTCTATCCTGCCCAAAATATCTTCCAGCAGGTGAGCTTACAACTGCCATCTCAACCCACTGAGCTTTTAATGATTTGTTCAATCTTGTTTTGTTTGCCAGCCTGAGCGGATCACATCCAGCATGGGGTTTAAATTGCCTGGCAAACAAACACTTTCAGCCTTAGTTCTTCTGAGTCTTTTCACCTCCTCTGCACTCATCCTGAAAAGGCCAAGCAATCTATTCCCTTTCACCCCCACATGTTTCTTTTTTGTTTTTTCAGAAACAGTCCGATAAAGAAAAATAAAGCAAGAGTAATCCACGCAATGTTTTTTTTTCCTCCTCCTTTTAAAGCCAAGGGGAACCAGAACTGGTTAAGTGATGATCAAGAGTGGAACCATAAGTGTACAGCTGTGTTAATCCCGAGTTTATGTTCCACAACATAATCTCAGGATTAAATATGAAATAAGGAAATGGCCTGACCAGCGTGATGTACCTTCCTCTAATCACAAGTAAGCGTATAGCAGATAGTTATGCATAGTGAATTGTGGTCCCTGTGGAGGTCTTTGGTGCTCTCTGAGCTTGGTTGTTTTCTTGCAGATGTTTCATGACCTAACCAGGCAACTTCATCAGTGCTAGAAGGGGGCAGGGTTTGTGGGTGGGAGGAGGAGGAGGACGAGGACTGTGGGGTCCTTGGTGGTCACTGAGCTTGGTTGTTTTCTTGCTGACATTTCATAACCCAACTAGGTAACTTCATTAGTGCTAGAAGGGAGTGAGGTTTGTGGAATGGTGGAAGAAGAGGAGGACTATGGGGTCCTTGGTGCTTTCTGAGCTTGGTTGTTTTCTTGCAGATATTTCCTTACCCAACTAGATAATCAATACTAGAAGGGAGTGGAGTTTATGGAGTGGAGTGAAGTGGAGGAGAAGGAGAGGTGGAAGAGGAAGACAACTATGAGGTCCTTGGTGCAATCCGAGCTTGGTTGTTTTCTTGCAGACATTTCATTACTGTTGGAGAAAAAATCCAGATCCAGTTCCAAGACAGGAATAAAATTGGGTCTGATTGGAAAGAAAGTTGGTTTATTGATGAGCAGAACCACCAACAGCATGTGATTCAGGGACAGCTGAAAAAATGGAGCGGAGAGTGAGTGGGTTTCATTCCTTTAGGATCCCTATGGGGCCATGTAGGGGTCATGGCTGGCTCTATAGGCAAAAGGGGAAATGCAAATCCTAGGCATTTGCTAATCTTGTCAACCTTTGACTTGTTGCTTAACTGAAGTTTTTGTCTGACCCAGTCTTTCTGAACGGACAACCAAATCTGCATTTCTAAAAGCTGGCTTCCTCAGTTTCTGCTTGTGGGAGGAAGATGGGTGCTGGTTTCTACCTCGCTCAAGATTTTTTTTTCCATTTCTCCTTTAGGGAAAATATTCTGGCTTGCCCTTTTAATATTCCCAAAAATATTTCATTCCTTAGGAGGGTGGGTGGGTGCTGATTTTCTACATTACCCAACCAGGTAATATTAGCAGTGCTAGAAGAGAGGGAGGTTTGCTCTTACTTTTATATACTAGTGGTTTGCCCTGTCAGTGTAGATATGAGTGGTCCTTGTGTTTCCTTGATTGGCCTGTTTTTTACTGTTAACTAGTTTAGCAGTTCCTTGATTGGAATATTTTTTTTGCTTCTTGATTGTAGGTCTAATGCTAATCTTGGTGTTATTTGGGTGCTGACTGCTAGTGAGGAGGTATATTGGTCCTTTGGTTTCCTTTCCGGGTTTTTAATTACCTCTTTTGAAAGGTATGTAGATGTTATTTATCTCATTGTGCCTGTTGATGGCTGATTTGTCTGAGATCCAGCAAGCCATTTATATAAAAACAGAGGGCAAACCCCACTCCCTTCTGGCATCGATGACATTCCCCAGTTGGGTAATGAAACATTTTCAAGAAAACAACTAAGCTCAGAAACAACCCCACCATAAAGTATGGTTGGAGCCTGAGTCAGTGGAGAAGGACAAGCCATAGCTGGGGCCGATGGAGGTCAAAAGCCTCATTGGCTTTGGAGGAATGGAGGGAGGAGGAGGAGGCAGCCCCAGGTCCCTTGGACTTGGGACAGCTTGCCAGCAGGAAAGAACAGGGGCAGGATGACAGAGAGAGGGGGAAAGAGAGGGCAGGCAGTGGAGATGAAGAGCAATGGAGCTAAGGTAATGAGCAAGGACTGCCCCCTCCTGATCACTGAGCATGGAGAGTGGATAAGAGGTGGGAACAGCACAGTCTAACCCAACAACTCAGGTGAAGAGCGTCCCATCCCTCCTCACAAAGCATACTTGGGGAGTGACACTAAAGGAAACACTGTGGGGAGGGGCATCGGGAACAAATGTTGAATTCATGGAGTTTTGTGGGCCATTGCTGATGTCTAGAATTTGCTGAACTCATTGCCTTGCTCCTTGCTTCGTTGGACTCCTTGACTGATTCTCTTGACCCGCTGAACTTCTTGCCTTGAGGCCATTGTGCTAAAGCCCCTGTCCCACTGCACCAACAGGTGCAAAGAGGATGTAAAATGTTAAAAAAAGCTTGCCATCCATTGAAAAACGCGATGCATCCATCGTGTACTCACTGCATACATGTTTCCATACGCTCGTATCCGCCTCCAGCATCCATCCACTGAGATTTCATCTGCGCCAAGAGGTTTTTGAGCTGCACAAAATTTTTGAATGGATGAACTTTCCGCCGCGTACGATGTACATCGTGACACATATGGACAACAAATGTTCGATGTCATTATCATCCATCAAAGATCCGCTGTATCCTCTGTGAATCCTCTGGACATCCTCGCAACTCACATCCGCTGCAGTGAAAATGGAAAGAGGGAGGAAAACGAAAGTACATGGAACGTCCACAAAGCGTTAGTAGCACGGAAATAAGAAACAATGTAAGTGGATGCATCTCGTATATAAAGGATTAAAACGGCAAAACATTTGTATCTGGGATGTATCTTGGATATTTAGAATGTCTGCAGTATGTCTAGAGAATGTAGAGGACACCTAGATGAAAACCGATATTTCCTATAAAAAGGGGAAGGAAATCATCTGGACCTCAGTATGAAGCCCTACACTTCCAGATGCCTCACCCGTGAAGAGAGGATCTTCAACTACAGGCTGTCCACAGGCAAGGCGGGGTGGTGGAGAATGCCTTTGGCATCCTGGCCAACAGGTTCCAGGTACTTCTCACCACCATGCAGCATCGCCCACAGACTGTGAGGAGGATCGTGGAAGCTTGCTGCATCCTGCACAAAAATCATATGCAACACCCGCTACCCAGTGTTGCAGAACAGGCTCGTGGACCTCCAACAAGGCAATGGGGGACATGGAGTCTGGGGAATGGAGGCAAGGGCGAAACCTGATAGACACTGTGGATGTGCAAGGCCCCACAGAGCTTCACGTGAGGGAAGAAGCAGCGCAACCTCTCTGAAACACTGGTGCAACTCCCAGCTGGAGCAGGGAGTGGCAAGACAGGATGGTAGATGCTTAATGGATGCTTCCTTCAGCCTGTCTCATCACACTGATGAGATTGGCCATGTATTTTGAGTGGCCTACAATGGAACAGGGCATTTAATAAAGAGTTTTGTTTATGTTGACATATGTTTGATGAATGATTAAATTGTTATTGATAATAAAGGGCCATAGGTGTGGTACCTGGAAGTGTGGACAATCAGTCCCACTATGCTTGCACTGGAGGTTTATCTATCCACAGCTATTTCCCATCCCACAGGTATCCCTGCCATCCCAGCTATCACCCTTCCCCAAAGGTATCCTGCCCATCCCATAGCTTTACCATCCCAACAGGTATCCCTGCCCATCCCACTGCTATCCTACCCATCCCACAAGCATGCAAAGGCTTAAACCATTTCTAAAAGTTTCCAACCAAGACTTTATGACTAAAAGACTGAACCAAGTGTGTGAAGCAAAGATAAACTTTATTAATAACAAACGTAAAAGCAAATGACCCACGTAAGTGTCCCAAGCAAAGATAAAGTCAACAGGTAGCACACCCCAGTTTTGGCACTCTTCTCAGTCACTCTGAGGCACTCAGCTCTAGCTCAGTCTCAGGGGTGAAGGATCTAGGTGGCTGTGGAGGTGGCTGCTGCTGGAGTGCTGGTCTGAGGCACCATTGGAGTGCCCCGAGAGGACAACAGGGGATGTGTGTGGAGGAAGCTCTCAGAGAGCTGGCTCTGTCCTGTGATGTTGAGAGCTCCTTCCTCCAGGACAATGGTGTTGTCACTCCCAAAGACTGATGACAGATGTTCTTGAGGCGGGCTTGGCTGTAGGGAGGAGGAAGGAGGACTGTAGTGGGGCTGTCTGGTCTTCAGCTGAGTGGGTGGGCGTCGGTGGGCAAGTCTCGTGGCGTGGTGGCATCTGTGGTCATGGGTGGCATCTGTGGCATCGGTGGCACCGGTGGCGTATGATGGACCTGTGCCTGGAGGGAAGGGCTGTCTGTGCTGCTGGAGCTCCTGGTAGCCATAGCCTTGGTAGAAGGTGAGGGCCTGTGGAGAGCCTTGGAAGGGCTGTGACATCACTGGGGTGGAGGAGCAGACCTGGATGGGTGGGAGCAGGTTCAGGCTGGGTCTGGAGGGTTGTGAGGAAGACTGGTGACACTGTCCTTGGATCACCTGGTACTGTGATTCAGACATGTCAGGAGGTCTGGTTGACATAGGTGAGAAAGCTGGCTTTCGGTTTTGAGGATGGTTATGTCGGTGTGTACCAGCTGAGAGAGAGAGATCTACGCTGCTTTTGATGGTGTCCCTGATCTCCAGCAGGACAGTGTGGCTCTGCCCCCTCCGGTCTGGCTCTCTGCCTGCTTCTATGGAGGTGGAGCTGGGGGTGGATGTGGGTTGGTCTCTGGTGGAAGTGCCTGTCCTTGCTCCACTGCATCAGGGCATCCTCCATGCACTCCGCCACGGGGAGTGCAGCTTTGGGTGGGGGGTCTCCATCGTGGCACTCCACAGATACCTGCCTGGACACAGGAGCTGACTCTTGGCCAGAAGAGGACTGGCTCTCTGCGGGTTGCCTGAGAGAGAGGGTTGTCAGAGGGGCTGCTCCTCGTGGCAGATCTCACCCTCCAAGAAGCTACACTTGGCCATTCACTTAGTCTCCCGTCTCAGCTTGACCATGGCCTCGGCCAGATTTCTTGAGGTGCAGTTTCCCGTACTAGGTGTGCATGTGCTTCCTCACCAAGCCAAGGAGGACCTCTGAAGTGTAGCCCAGGCTCTCCGCCTTCCTCTCTCCAAGCACCTGCTTCCTTTTGGTGTCTTGATAGAGCCTGTTGTCCCTTCCGCCATAAGATACTCATTCTCCCTCAGCCATTCCAGCACCTCATCCTCATGTTCCTCTTCGATGGAGTATTGCCTCCTCTCCCGTTCATCGCGTATGCCTCTTCCTCCCTCTGGCAGGGCCATCCTGGGCTCTCCATCAGAGGGGCTTCAAGGTTCTAGGGGCTGCTCCACACACCACCAGCAGCAACAACAACAACAGTAGCAGCAAAAGGGAACAGCAGGAACAGCAGCACCAGCAGCACCAGGAGCACCAGCAGGACCACCAGGACCAGGAGCACCAGCAGCAGAGTAAGCACCAGCAGCACCAGCAGGAGCAGCAGGACCAGGATATCATCAGCAGAGTGAGCACCAGCAGCACCAGCAGGACCAGGCAGGACCGGAGCACCAACAGGACCAGCAGGACTGGAGCACCAGCAGCACCAGCAGGAACCAGGAGCACCAGCAGCACCAGGAGCAGCACAGCAGAGTAAGCACCAGCAGAAGCACCAGCAGGCAGGAGCAGGCCAGCAGAGTAAGCACCAGCAGAAGCAACCAGCACAGGAGCCAGCCCAGCAGAGTAAGCACCAGCAGAAGGCCCAGCACCAGAAGAGTCAGCCCGAGCAGCAGAAGCCCCAGCAGAAGCAGAGTCAGGGCCAGGGGTGGGGATGGTGGCCCTGTCCTTCTTGCCAGGGCTGGCAGCAGATGACAGGCTTCCTCTTCTCTCATGGTTGTTGGCTGCTGATGTGTCTGGCAGCAGGTCTTTCCTCTGAATGGTGACCTACTTGCGAGCTGCTTCCTTGTATATTCACACGACGGCTAGACGCAATGCCTTCGCACCGCTGCGCAGTGAACGTATTGCATCTGCTAGCATCCGCTAGGCATCCACTAGGCTTCCGTGATGCATCCGCTTCATCTGCTAGGCATCCGCTCTGCACTCCATTCCTTCCGGTGCGCATCCGCTTCGCTGTGCTCCCCCGGAAGCCGTGCAGGATGTGCCATCCGCTTCCATCCTCTAGGCTTCCGTGGAGCATCCGCTTACATCCTCGGTACTCGTCCTCCGATGTCCATTCCTTTCCGTTGTTGTCTGCTCTGCTTATGCAGATTCGGGGCACTTTGAGAGCGGATAACAACGGATGGAACATTTTCTCGTCTGTGTGTCCTTTTACATACGTTTTGCATCCGTCTGCCTATGTGACAGGCCTTAAAGCAAGATAAAGTGGAAAAGTAACAACTCAGTTTTGCAATATTCTCAGTCACTCTGAGTCATGTCCATGGTCTCAGCTGTTAAGGCGGGCAGGGACTGTGGAGGTGGCTGTGGTTTGAGTGCTGGTCTGAGGCGCCATTGGGGTGCTTGGCCCTGAGAGTAAAACAGGGGATGGTGTGTTCAGGAAGCTCTCAGAGAGCTGACTCAAACGTCCGTGAGGTTGAAGAGGCCCTTCATCAAGTAACCTGGGTGTCAGGCACAAGACTGATGATAGATTGAGGGCTCTGGCTGTGGGTGGAGGAAGGAGGAGTGTAATGGCCTGTCTGGTCTGCAGCCGGTGGAGGTGTGGTGTCTGTGGCAGCAGATGAACCTGGGCCTGGGACTGGAAAGGTCTGCTTCTGCTATGGGAAGTCCTGGTAGTCATACCTTTGGTAGGTGAGAGGCTGTTTGAAACGCGTGAAGGGCTGTGACTTCTCCTGGGGTGGGGAGCCAGATCTGGACTGGGTCAGGAGCAGGTTCAGCTGGGCCTTGTGGGTTGTGCAGAAGTGCTGTGATCTTTTCCTTCATCACCTGGTTCTGGGCCTCAGGCAATATCCTCAAGGTGTGGCTCACGTAGGTTAATGAAAGTGTGGTGACTGGAGGATCCTCTGTCCAAGTGGCCAGCTGAGAGAGGGCAGTTCTGTGCTGGTCCTCTCATTGTGTCCTGATCTCCAACAGGAAGTGTGTCTCTGGCCCTCCAGTCTGCCTCTCTGCCTGCATCCTGTGGAGCTGGGGTTGGGGGTGGGGGTGTTGGTCTCTGGTGGCTGCAGCTTCTTCCTCCATTTTGACAACAGGGCAATCATCCTCCAAGTCCTCCGGCATGGGAGTACAGCTGTGGGGGGTGTCTCTGCTGTGGGGCTTCTGAAGACACCTGCCTGGACAAGGCAGCTGGCTCCTGCTGGAAGAGGATTGACTGTCTGTGGGCTGTCTGAGGGAGAGGGGTGTCAAAGGGGCTGCTCTCTCGGTGGCAGACTCACCCTTCAGGAAGCTGCACTTGGCCATGATACATCTCCAGTCAGTGAGCTTGACAGCAGCCTGGCCAGATTTTTTGAGGTTAGCTTGCCATACAGGTGTGCAGTGTGCTTCCACCATCCAGGGTACATCTGCAAGTGTAGCCCGGGCTTCTGCCTTGTCTCTCCAAGCTGCCTGTTTCTTCTTGGTGTCACGATAGAGTCTCTGTGGCCCTTTCTCCGCAGGTATCGTTCTTCCTCAGCCATTCCACAGCACTTCCTCCTCATGGTCCTCGAAACAGTGTACTGTTTCCTCTCTCCCTTCCTCTTCCCTTGCCTCTTCCTCCCTCTGGCAGGGGCTTTGAGCAGCAGGGCTTCAGCAGACGAGGCTTTGAGGGCTCTGGGCTGGTCCCCACAGCAGCAGTAAGCAGTAGCCGTAGTAGCAGCACCAGCAGCAAGCCACAAGCAGCAAGCAGCAAGGAGAAGCACCAGCAGGAGAAGCAGCAGGCAGCAGCAGCAGCAAGACAGCAGCAGGAGAAGGCACCAGCAGCTTCAGAATCAATGCCAGGGGTGGGATGGTGGTTCTGTCCTTCTTGCCAGAGCTGGCATGAGTAGGCACGGGCTTCTTCTTCTACCCCCTGAGAGCGATACCATGGTGTTCTTTGAAGATGTAGTGTGGCAGCACGTCTTTCCTCTGTGCTGACTGCGTGCGAGCTGCATCCTTTATATATCCCGGGAGCTGACGCAATATACTCCCGCATGCGCAGTGACTGCTTTGCATCCGATATACATCTGCATGGCATGCTTTGCTTCCTAGAGGCGTCCCTGATGCATCCGTGTCATCTGCTATGCATCCACCCCTTCCACTATGCGTCCGCTTTGCTATTCTCCCCCAGAACCCCTGCAGATGTGTCATCCGCTTCCATCCGCTGTCATCCGCTAGGCTTCCTACATCTGTCGGCCAGTGGGACAGGGCCTTTAACAGCATTTTGCTGGACTACTCACAGCCAGAAAATGCTGGAGATGTGTGTGTGTGTGTGTGTGTGTGTGTGTGTAGAGGGCTTTGTTCCGGGACTTGCCATAAGCATGGGAGTATTTGGGGGAAAGTTGGAGCAATAAAAGGCTATCAGCTGACTGTGTTGCCTCCATGCCTTGCCCCCAGGATCATCATACTACTACAGCTAAGGACAGATTTGAAGCTCTGAGATCTGCCTGCATCTCAAGTAGTCTATTAGTTCTTGTCATACCCCTGTCAAAGGGTGAATCTGAGGAGGAAGAAGAAGCAACTGACAGGGAGTGGGAGTGTGGCTCTATTAGCTGTGGAGGAATCTGGGGAAGGGCAAAGTCTGGCTGGGCAGAGCAAAGAAGAGGTAGAACAAGGGAGAGAGAATTCAGAGGAAATCCCAGGCCCACTCCCTCTTCATCCTTGGGCATTCAAGGAGGAATGGAGAAGAGAGCAACATGGGTTGTGTGGCTTATGGGAGAGGAAAGGGCCCTGATTCCCTTCATTAGACACACCTGGGAAAAGAGTTTAAAAGAAATGCAAGCTGAGTGCTGCATCTTCTGGGAACAAAGGTGAGTTTATCTTATGTTGACTTTGGTTATCTGTGTTCCTGGCATCCTCCCAACCATGTTGAGTTATTGCCATGTCTTCATGTCTGGAATTCTTGTTCCTGCCCTGCTGGATTAAATTACCTCATTTTGCCTTGATTGGACTTATAATTACAGTTTTTGTTGACCAACTTTTAGACTTGATTCTCTGCAGCCAAAGGCTGTTCCTGGGAGAGTTTTTCTCCAGCCCAAGAACCAGATCAAGAACCAAGAACCAGGTCATTGGGGACAAAATTGGAACTAATAAAGGGACTCCTGCTGATTATCTGATTGTGTTGCCTTTGTGCCATACCTCGGGTCATCACAAATGAACTGGTTCTTTTAAAAAAAGCAAACCATATGGCAGCCTTTTGAGGTTGTTTCTCATTTTCGTTCCCCCATCAGAATGTCCCGTTTCTCACACAAGCCAGAAAGGAGGAGATTCCACTGGAAAAAGTTCAGCTCAGACTAACCGAGAGATCCCTGAATTTGGCGGTGGAGCATGTGGGATGAAGAGACTTCATTAAGAAGTTCCCATTGTCCTTTTTGACATCCCTTTTATTTACTAACGCATTGCACGTTCTTTCCACCGAGTTTGCTCAATGCTCCCCCAAGGCTAATTATGAATGAAGCTCTGGCACAAGTTGAGACCTGGGAAGAAATTCGGTAGTTTTCGACTTTCTTACGAGTTGCCCACTCCTTATTGATTTTGGTTTTACTGTTTGTTAGATGTGGAGCACAATCAATAATGGACTTGCGGGGTCATTGATTAATGTGGAAGAAGATATCACAACGGTTTATGTTGCTGTAATAAGGGACAACTCTTTTCAGGAAGTGGTCCTACTCCTAGCTCTCTTACTTTCTCCCTTATTAAAAAAAAATAACAGCAAATAAAGGTAGTCTTCAACTTACAACAGTCCACTTAGTGTCCATTCAAAGTTACAATGGAACTAGAAAAAGTGACTTATGACCATTTTTCACACTTATGACCATTGCAGAAGCCCAGTGGTCATGTGATTTACATTCGGATGCTGGACAGCTGGCTCACAGTTATGACGGTCACAGTGTCCAGAGGTCACAAAATCCCCTTTTACGACCTTCTGACAAGCAAAGTCAATGGGGAAAGCCAGATTTGCTTAACAAGGGTGTTACAAACTTAAAAACTGCAGTGATTCACTTAACAACAGTGGCAAAAAAGCCGTAAAATGGGGCAAATCTCACCTAACGAATTTCTCACTTAGCAACATAGGTTTTGGGCTCAGTTTTGGGCACAGGTTGAGGACTGCCTGTATTTATTACATTTTTGTGCTGCCCATCTTTCCTACAAAGTGACTCCGAGTGGGCTCCAGTTATGAAACAAGTGAAAAATAATAATTAAAATATTGGTGGAGAACAACCTGTACTTTTCATGATCTTTTCTCAGTTTGAAGGTTCCCTAAGTCCTCCATGTCTGATGTGCTATGTAGTAGCTATAACTGGCAAAATACTTTCTAAAAATTAGAGATGTGAGTCTCTGGAATGGAGTGGAGTGGAGTGGAGTGGAGTGGAGTGGAGTGGAGTGGAGTGGAGTGGAGTGGAGTGGAATGGAGTGGAGAGTAGAATACAGAATATGGAAGGGAAGGGAATGGAATGGAATGGAAATAGCATAGCATAGAAACAGAAACAGAATGGAACAGAACAGATCATGATGGAATGGAATGGAATAGAAAATATGGAATGGAATGGAATGGATGGAATGGAAACAAAAAAAATAGAACGGAAACGGAACGGAAAGGAACGGAACGGAACAGACAGAAATGAGAATGGAATGGAATGGAATGGAATGGAATGGAATGGAATGGAATGGAATGGAATGGAATGGAATAGAATAGAATAGAATAGAATAGAATAGAATAGAAAATATAGAATGGAATAGAATGGAATGGAATGGAATAGAAACAAAAACAAATGGAACGGAACGGAATGGAATGGAACAGAACAGAACATGATGGAATGGAGGAATGGAATGGAATGGAATGGAACGGATTGGAATGGAATAGAATAGAATAGAAAATATGGAATGGAATGCAATAGAAATGAAACAAAACGGAACGGAATGGAACGGAATGGAACGGAACAGAAGCAGAACATTATGGATGGGAGTGGAATGGAATAGGAAAGGAGAGGAGAGGAGAGGAGAGGAGAGGAGAGGAGAGGAGAGGAGAGGAGAGGAAAGGAAAGGAAGGGACTGTAATGGAATGGAATGGAATGAAATGAAATGGAATAGAATAGAATAGAATAGAATAGAATAGAAAAATATGGAATGAATAGGAATAGAAAGAAAGAATAGAATAGAATAGAATAGAATAGAATAGAATAGAGATAGAATAGAATAGAATAGGAAAATATGGAATGAGAATGGAATGGAATGGAATGAGAATGGAAAACGAAAATGGAACGGAACAGAACAAAATAGAACAGAACAGAACAGAACATGATGGCATGGAATGGAATGGAATAGGAAAGGGAAGAAAAAAGGAAAGGAAAGGAAAGGAAAGGGAAAGGAAAGGAAAGGAAAGAAGGAAGGGACTGGAATGGAATGGAATAGAAGAGAAGAGAAGAACGAGAGCAAGAGAAGGAAGAGAAGAGAAGAGAAGAGAAGAGAAGAGAAGTTGGAAGGGACCGTAGAAGTCTTGTAGTCCAGCCCCCTGCTCAAGCAGGAAAATATATACCAGGATATATTTTTCCACTGAAATGCAGCTGGCAGCCCTAGAAAAACCTCTATCTAAACAGTTATAAAATTCATCTCTTCACACGTTGCTTCTTCCCATTACTTGTAATATTTACAATAGAAGTATTCCTCCAAGTACAGGTACTCAGGGAGTGGGATGCTGCATTCAGAGATTGTGGAGGCTGGCAGCAGTGATGAAGTGGACCCTGAGGAGCCTGTGCCAGGTGTGTGTGCACAGGGCTGCTCAAAGGAAAGAGCAGCTGCAGCAGCACAGGCAACTCGGGAGTAAGGCTGCAAGGTAATGGCTCCTCCCTTAAGAGATAAAAGCCAGCTGAGAAACTAGAGTTCTTTGCAGGAAGCAAAGAAGTTTTTGCACTCAAGCCTTATGGACATTTGGAGTATCCTGGTTGGTGTTTGGAGACTCTTTGTGTTTGAAATATTTCTGAGTAACTTTATCTAGTGTTCTTGGCAGCCTTACACAACCTTGGCAAGGCTTGTTCTTATCAGAGACAATTCGTTTGAAACAGCCTTTTAACTGGGAAGGAATGAAATTCGTAAAGAATCATGAAAAGGTTAAAAGGTTTTGCTATTACCTGTGTTTGGTGTTTGTTTCCATGGAACAAGATTTGGGTCAGAACATAGCCACTTGTTTAGCGACCACTTGAAGTTAATACAGTGCTGAATTAAGTCTAGTAGTGGTATGTTACCGATTCGGACCGGTTCAGCCAAACCGGTAGTAAAAAAAAGGCTCGACAATCAGCTGAGAAGAGGGGGAAAAAAACCTCCACTTTTCTTTATCTCTCAGCTGTTTGAAGCTTCAGGCCTCAGCTGGTGTGGGGAAAGCTGCGTGCGCATGCAATCACCAAACCAGTAGTGGAAACAAACAAGTAGGATCCCACTGCTGGGCCAGTCTTCACACTTACAACCATCGCAGCATCCCCATGGTCACATGATCCAGATGAGGGGCTTGGCAATTGGTCTGCTGCAGCATCCTGAGGTTGTGCGTTTACTATTTGTGATGTCCTCAGCTGTCTTCTGACAAGCGAGGAAAACTAGGTTCCCTTAACAACTGCAAAAAAAAGGCCAGGAAGAAAGCGGGTAGTGATGGTTTAGATTTCTTTCTCACCATTTCTATAGTTCCCCCCCCCCCCCNCTCCCTTCCCCCTCCTTGCCTCCCTCTCCCCCTTCCTTCCTCCCTCTCATTCTTTTTCCTTCCTTCTTTCCTCCCTCCCTCCCTTCCTTTTTATTCTTTTTCCTTCCCTCCCTCCTTCCTTCTTCCCTCCCTCCCTTCCCCCTCCTTTCTTCCTTCTCTCCCTTCCTCCCTTCTCTTCCTCCATTCCCTTCCCTCTCTCCTTTCCTTCCTCTTTTTCCTTTCTTCCTTCTTTCCTTCTTCCTTCCTTCCTTCCTTCATATTTATTCTTTTTCCTTTCTTCCTTCTTTCCTTTTTTCCTTCTTTACTCCCTCCTTTCCCCCTTTGTTCCTCCCTCTCATTCTTTTTCCTTCCTTCTTTCCTCTCTCCCTTCCTTCCTCTTTTTCCTTTCTTCCTTCATTCTTTCTTCCTTCCTTCCTTCCTTCATTTTTGTTCTTTTTCCTTTCTTCCTTCTTTCCCTTTTTCCTCCTTTCCTCCCTCCCTTCCTCCTCCTTGCCTCCCTATCCCCCTTCCTCACTCTCATTCTTTTTCCTCCCTCCCTCCCTCCCTCCCTTCCTGCCTTCCTTTTCATTCTTTTTCCTTCCCTCCCTCCTTTCTTCTTCTCTCCCTCCCTCCCTTCCCCCTCCTTCCCTCTGTCTCTTCCTTCCTCACTCTCATTCTTTTTCCTTCCCCCCTTCTCCCTTCTCCCTCTCCCCTCCCTTCCTCTCCCCCCTTTACTCTTTAATAATTGCAGCAATTTGTTTGACACCCATGGCAAAAAAAGCATGCAAATTCAGGTGCAAGTCACTTAACAATGCCCAGAATGAAGATTCTGGTGCCAGTTGTACTTGTAAGTTGAGAATTACCTGTAATTTCAACAAGTATATGAAACATCAGGTTGGAGAAGATTGGTATGATGTCAACACAGAGAAGAAGATGTATCAGTGGCTTATCTAAAGTTTTTAAGTTTTGAAATTTGGATTTCCCCTTGGTTAATTATAATCCCCTTTCATCCTTCTAACGAAAGGTTTACTGGTCGTAGAGGAGCTTTGACCTTTCAAATGTTGATGACTTGGACCTTGTAGGCCTCAATCATCACTGTTCCTGCCGATTGGTGGTCCTGGGAATTATAATTACAATATCAGGATTTTTAATTAGTTCTACAGGTTCACCTGGTCTGTAATACTCACATCTAGAAATAAATCTATAAACCCTCCTAATGCATTTAATATCACCTAAGTGGTTCGCCACAATTTGGATCAATACAAAATCTTGAAAGTTTAAAAGGGGTGGGGGGGAAGTCCTAAGGCAGAACAAAATAACCCCATCGATCTAATAAAAATAATTGATTAGAGGGAGACCAAGATGTAAGACATTCTAAAGTTGGCTTGGTGGGTGGAGAAGATATTTTTCTATAAATAACCGTCCCGACTCATTCGTGGAGGGTTTGTCAAAACTCGGTTTCGTGAGAGGTTGGTGGGCTTCCAGGGGAGATAAAAGGCAGAGTGAGGGGTTCATGGAAATTCAGCCAGTCATCAAGAGTTCTGGATTTTCATCAAGAGTTCTGGATTGTTAATATTGTTAGCTAACAAGAAGAGCTTTATAGCTCCCACTGCCTTAAGAAAGTTCAAAACATTCTCAAATATCCATCTCATCCTGGGCACTGTTTTGTTTTTTTTAACTGTTACTATCTGGCAGATGGTACAGAATAATAAAAACAAGGACAAATAGGCTGAAAAACAGCTTCTATCCCAGGGCAGTAGTGTGAAGTCTACTGTAGTAGTGCAGTGGTTGGTGTAGTGGGGGAGGGGGAAGGTTTCCAATTCAATGGTGTGGAATGTGAAGGATGTGTGTTTCATGTATTATTACATGCGTTCCAAGATGTGCAGTGAAGTGGTGTTTATTTCCGTTGTAGGAGGTTGCAATGACAATAAAGTAGAAAGAAAACTAAACTAACAAGTTCCACAGTCTTTCAGAAGTTGGAAAACTCTGAGAACCAACCTGGAGGTGCCAGTTGAGTTCTTAACAAGAGATTGAAGACCATTACTTTATTGGATGGTCTATTTTAGTTTCCAACCAACTGCTACTGCATGTCCATAGAGGATAGTGTTGTGTTGTTTTTCCAGAAGCCCGCGGAAAAGCAGCAGAATACAGACAGTGGGGTAAGAAACAGGGAACCAGTGCCGGGAGTTTGGAGGGAGGACTCGGATGATGCTGTTCTGCATCCGATACAGAGATGGGGCTAGGATCATCTGGGAGTGGCGGTGCTGACTCCAGAGCCTCCAGAATCTGCAGCAGTGAGGCAGGAGGACATGGGAAGAACCTTTCCACGAGTGTTGTAGTGCCACAGAGACCTTGCAAAAGGTCTATTTAGAGAGCACTAAGACCAAGGTTAAAGGCGCAACCAGTGAGTAAGACTTTGAGTATTTAGATTTCCCTTCCCCTAATGTATATGAATTTGGACATGTCAATAACGGTAGGAAAATCTCTTACAGAGAATCAATGTCGCCTATCTAACTCTTGATCGGGTTTGGACTTATGTTAAAGCTCCATGGTGAAGTGTTGTTCTGTGTGTTGGTTTGAAAAGACTATTGGGACTTTAGTCAATATGACGCAGCACTGTCATAAGAGTAATATTATATCAGAAGGCTTATCGCTAAGATCTCTTCCTGAGCCACGTCAGACTTCCTCTTGCTAACTAATTGCCGTGATTAAAGACTCGTTTACGCAGGCTGTGAATATTTGATGATAATTTCATAGCGACATTTATGAACTAAAATGAGATTTGAATAGATCATCAGTGTAGATAGTTTTTTTCGGTGTCGTCGAAGGAAGACCTATGCGTCACTAGAAAACAGGTAAGAGATACCCAACCATGAACACATACCATGCTCCTTTTAATTAGACTCCATGAATCCTCTGTTTGAGTGGCGTGGAGTCTGGGCGCAACATGGAAGGAGCTGAGTGTTGACTGGCCAGATCGCCCTTCCTGTCCGCTGGTACAGAATTATTATTCAGCAGATAAATTTCTCATAATGCACAGAGAGAAATAACTGCTGCTACCTAGGATGAACTCACAACATCCTGATTATGAGTCCAGAGGCCTCTACTTCTTAGGCCACCTTACCTCCTAGGTTCCAGCACCCACTATTCAGAGAATCCTAGTGACTGCCTTGAGGAAAATATTCTAAGGTATGCAACCATGTTGAAAGTTGGGGCTGAGTGACTTTGGGCCAGAGATGATGAGTTCTAGTCTCATGTTGTCACCAAAAGGCGGCTCCATGATTTGGGGGCCAATCACCAGAAGATGGTGAGTCCTGCCTTAGGCGCAAAAGTTGTCTGGGTGACTTTGGTCCAGTCACCAGGGGACTGTGAGTTCTAGTCCCACCTTAAGCCCCTGTCACACTGCACCACCACGGATGCAAAGAGGATGTAAAACAGACAAAAATGCTTGCCATCCGTTGGTTAATGCGATTACTCACTGCCTCCGTTTTGCTTCCTCTCTATCCGTCCCACATCCGTCTAGTTGACGTTTCATTCCGCTCAGAAAGTTTGAGCTGTTCAAACTTTTGCGTGGAAAATGTACCAATTCGTTCCGTCTGCATCTGCTACGCATCCGCTATGCATCCGTTCTGCATCCATTACGCATCCGCTATTAATCCGCTAGGCATCCGCTGTGCATCCACAGAACTCGCATCCCTCATTACGCAGGGAGGAAGCGGAACAGACACAGAACGGATGCCAGAACGGATGCCAAACGGAAACAAAGCGTTTAAAACGGAAAAAACGTTGCCAGAGGAGACCTATTCTCAGATATTAAGGATGCCTAGATGCCTAAGGTGCCACTAGAGGATGCAAAGGGACACCTATACTGCCTATAAAAAGGCGAGCAATCGTCTGCATCTCACTTTCAGAACAGCAGCCCAGCTGTGCAGACCTCTGCAGCCTTCATCTGACTCTTGCTCTTCCACAGCTTCCAGTCATGTCAATCGTGAGATCGTAACACCAGTCCTCTTGGAAGCCACCAATCCTTCTGCAACAGTTGCGAAGCCATCTACAGTCTCTGTTGAACTCTACTAGGGAAGAAAAGGAGCGGCCAACAAGCGTTGGGTCTGAAGATGGATTCGGGAAAGCAAATTACGAGGTGGGAGGCTGATGGTTCGGAGCTCAGGATATGAAAGACCTCGGGGCATTCCAGAACTCTCAGTATGCAGAGATCGCCTACCAGCCATGTTTGATCGTAAGTGTGTTATTGGAATGGACTCACTTGACACCCACAGGTGACCAAGCAGAAGACACCAAACTTCCGGCCCAGCCTGGAACCTGGGCTCAAAGGTGGGCACTCCACTTGTCTCACCTGTGGCCTCAGGGACCACCTACAGGAGCATGCAGTTTTACTCGGCTGGATGGTGCCACATTTAGAATCCTAGTCAGCATGTGTGGGTCAGAGGAATGGTGCTGGCCATTCATCGAGAGAAATGACCGTGCAGCAAGCTCCTCCAGTGCTCCTCATGAACTGAAAGGATAGGAAGGAAAGTTTGCAGAGCAGTGGTAAGCCAGAGGTGGAACGTTCCCACTGCATCTTACCGTAGTGAGCCATAGATGGGCAAGCACGTGTGCCCTGGCTAAAAAGAGCACCACCCAAGTCGGGCCTCCAATTATTTCAATTTACAAGGGCTTCTTCAGCATCAGTTCCTCTATTGCCATGGTCGATGCTGCACTACAAGTTCCATGTACATGCCGGATGCTTAGGCAAGGCTCACTCTTCAGATGCCCAAGGTTATAAAATACACCACGTGAAGCTCAAGGAGGGGCTGGAAGGCAAACGCTCATGCATGGGCTGTTCCGGAATGCCCAGACAGCCCCTGCCCACAGCCGGACACGCAAGATGTGCCCGGACTTGCATCGGGGGGATGGACAGCCGTTTCCCTCAACAACCTACCTCATGAGCCCTTACACTTCGAGACTCCTCACCGAGAAAGAAGCGGATCTTCAAACTACAGGCTGTCCAGGGCAACACGGCGTCGGCTGGGGAACGCTTTTTGGCATCCTAGGCCAACAGGTTCCAGGTACTTCTCACCACCAATGTGCAGCTCGCCCAGATGACCGTGGAGGGAGGAATTCGTGGAAGCTTGCTCGCAATCCCTGCGACAATCTCATGCGCACTCCGCTATCCGCCGGCTCTTGCAGAACAGGTCTGGACCTCCAACAAGGCAATGGGGACCAATGGAGCGCTTGGGGAATGGGAAAGGGGGAACCGTGATGAACACTCAGGATGACTGCAAGGGCCCCCCCCTCTCAACAGGAGCCCTCACATTGAAACGGAAGAAGGAAGCAGCCGCAACCTCCTTGAGACACTGGTGCAACTCCCCCTAGGCTGGAGCAGTGGGTGGCAAGACAGGATGATAGATTGAATTAATGGGTGGCTCCTTCAGCCTCGTCTCATCACACGGATGAGATTGGGCCATGTATGTTGGGGTGGAGCCTAAATGAACAGGCGTTTTAATAAAGAGTATTTGTTTTTGTGTTGACTATATGTGGATGATTATTTACATTATTATTGATAATAAAGGGCATAGGGTTCGTGGCACCTGGAGGGTGGATCATACAGTCCACTATGCTTGCACTGGAGGGCTTATCTATCCCACTGCCCACCTACCCCATGCCCACAGCTATTACCGCATCCACAGGTATCCCTGCCCATCCAAAGCTGCTATGCTTACCACCATCCCACAATGCACTGCAAAGGCTAAACCAATCCTAAAAGTTCCACCGACTTCATTAAAAAAAAGAAAGCGTGAAGCAAGTGTGTGAATCAAAGAATAAACTTTAAGTGAACAACAAGCTGATATAAACAAATATGACCAGTCAAGTGTCCAATAAACTCTAACAGGTAAGCCACCAGTCTCTGGCACTGCTTATTGGATCACTCGGCAGATTGGCCAGGTGCTCAGGGTAGGGTCCACCGTGCTGTGAGGTGGGTGTACTTGCAGTGCTGGGTGCTGAAAGCACCACCCCCTTAGGGGGGCTGCCCTGGGCCCTGAGAGGCAACATGGTAGGACGGTGTGCTGGTGAGAAAGGCTCTCGGAAACAGCTGGCTCAGACCCTGAGCGAACCTTCCTTGCCATGGGCAGCCAGAATACTTGATCGACAGTGTACGTGCCGTTTCAAGACGGGGCTGTTAGGAAGTCCTTGCTGCCAGAGTGGGGACAGAGAATAGTGGCATGGGTGTGGTGTGACGAAGGAGTAGTGTCATCTGTGTCGGTTGCAGCTTGAGAGGACTGCGTGTAGGGTTGGCAATGCGGTGGTGTGTGGATGCTTGGCTGTCGTCGGTGGCTCAGTTGGCTCAGTGGCTGCATCGGTTGGCATTAGTGGAACGAGCGTGGCAACCGTGGTCGCCGTTGTATTCTGTGCCTGGACTGGAGGGCTGCCCTGCCTGTGCTGCTGGACCTCCTGGTGACGTAGTAGCCCTGGTAGGTGAGGGCGTGTGGGAAGCCTTGGTATGGGGAGGGGACATCTCACCTTCGGGTGGAGGAGGCAGACCTGGACTGGGTGTGGAGCAGGGTTCCTTTCTGCGGTCTGGAGGGTCTGTGAAGAGCAGCGTCTAGTGGGATCTGGCCTTCACCACCTGGTACTACGGGGATGCCTCATCATGTCCCTCAGGGCTGTGTGACATAGGTAGGAAGGGCTTGCGGTGCGAGGATGGGTCGGTGTGGCCAGCTCGAGAGAGAGAGATCTATGCTGGGCGGATGGTGTGCCCTTGATCCTCACCGCAGGCAGGTGTGCTTGCCACTCCTGCTGTCTGGCTCTCTGCCATTTCTGTGGAGGTGGAGACGGGGGCAGTGGATGCGGCTACGACTGTGGTGGACATGAGTCTGCCTTTTTCTCCACCGCACAGGGATCCCTCCAGCGCTCCACCATGGTTACAACAGCGTCGCGGTTCTTCCGCCGGGGCACGCTTCCCAGCAGAAACGTAGCCTGTGATCAGGGACTTGACTCTCGGCTGGAAGAGGGACTGGCTCTCAGCAGGCTGCCGGAGAGAGGGTAGACAGAGGGCTCCGATGGTGCTGCCTCAGGTGGCGTCTCATCTCACGGAGCTGGACCTTGGCCATGACTAGGTCTCTCTGTCCGTCAGCTTAACCGCGCCTGGCCAGATTTCTTCACAGGTGCAGTCTTTCCCGTACCAGAGTGTGCACTATGTTTCCACCAGCCCGAGGAGACCCCGAAGTTGTAACCCATAGCTTCTTCCTCCCTCTCTTTCAAGCGAGCCTGCTCCGCTTGGTGTCCCTGTTACAAGCCGTGTCCCCTTCCGCCACAGATAATCATTCTCTCTCAGCCATCCAGCACCTCATCTCGTGTTCCTCCTCAATGAGTATTGCACTCCTGTCCCGATAAGCTCTTCCTTCCCATTTGGCAGGGACCAGATGGGCCCTCATCAGAGGGGCGTCCAGGTGCGTAGGGGCTGGCTCCTTCCACAACCACAGACAAGCAGCAGCAGCAGAAGGATCATCATCATCATCATGCATCACGCAGGCTAATCGGAATGCATTCAGCAACAGCAGTCATCATCAGCAACCATCAGTCAGTTCTCATCGCAGCAGCAGCAGCAGCAGGACCAGGATCAGCAGCCAGCAGAGTAATGCAACCAGGAGCCCATGCACCGAGCACAGCCAGCGCACCAGCGAGCCACCCAGCAGCACGCAAGCAGCACAGACGCACCAAGCAGGCACCAAGCAGCACAGCAGCACCAGCAGCACCAGGAGCCACGAGCAGGACGAGAGGACGAGCAGGATGAGCAAGACCAGGGAGACACGAGCAGTATACAGCGGACGAGCAAGTCCAGGCACGGCAGGACAGTAAGGACCAGTCAGCAGCTTCAGCACGAGGTTGGCAGCAAAGCACCAACCCACAGGAGCAGCTTCAGGCAGAAGCTCAGCACCAGAAGGAGCAAAGCCCTGAGCAGCAGAACCCAGTCAGAAGCAGAGTCAGGGACGATGGGGCGGGAGGGTTGGCCCGTGTCCCTCTTGCCAGGGAGGCGCAGGTTGCTGAGACTTTTCGTTCTTTCTCATGGTTGTGGGGTTGCTGGCTGGCGGGAGGGCTGCAGGGAGCCTGGGCAGGCACCAAAGGCTGGCCAGGAAGCCTGGCACCAAAGGCTGCGCAGGAAAGCCTTGGCACCAAAGGCTGGCAGTGGAAGGCAGGCAGGCAGCAAGGCTGGCAAGCAGGCAGGCACCAAGGCTGAAGGCAGGCTGGCAGCAAGGCTGCGAGGCAGGCGAGACAGCAAGGCTGGCAGGCAGGCAGGCAGCAAGGCTGGCAGGGAAGCTGGCCGGAGGCTTGGAGGCAGGCTGGCAGGCAGGTGGCAGGCAGGCGAGAAGAAGGCTGGCAGGGAGGCTGGCCAGGAGGCTTGGAGGCAGGCTTGGCAGGAAGGCTGGCAGCAAGGCTTGCAGGCAGGCATGCAAGGCAGGGCAGGCAAGGACTCGATGTAATCCGGCAGCAAGGTCTTTCCTCCGAATGCTGGCCATGGGCGAGCTGCTTTCGCTTTTATCCACTGTGGCTTGCGCAATATGCATCCCTCCCGCATGCACAATTAACGCCAGACATCCGTTCGGCTTTCCGCTGTGGCATCCGCGTAGGCTTCCACTTCTGCATCCGCTTCACTGCTGTGCATCCGCTATGCATCCACTTCATCCCGTTCCGCGTCGCTTGTGAGGCCCCCCGGAAGCCCTGCGGTGTGCCTTGCTCCATCCGCTAGGCTTCCGTGGAGCATCCGCTTTCCATCCGCCCTGCGTTCTCCCCACGGTCCGTTGTTATCTTGCTCCGGTTATGCCAAAAATTATGCAAATTTTTGCCCCTTCTGAGAGCAGATAACAACGGACGGAACATTTTGCTCGTCCGTTGTGTCCGTTTTGCACCCGTTGGGCAGTGTGACAGGGCCTTTAGCCATGAAAGCCTTCATGATCCTGGGCCAGTCTCTCTCTCACCTCAAAGGGCTGTTATTGTGGGGAAAATCAGAAGGAGAAAAAATATTATGTTTGCCACCTTTCTTATAGAGTAATAAAGGCAGGATGAAAATCAAATAAATAAAGTTACATGAACACCAGGGCCAGAAATGCAAGCATTTTCCCCAGGGAAAAGGGACTGTATTAGGAAGAGATTGAAACAGGGTTGTTCTCTGAATCCTAGAGGTATAAAAAAGGAGTGGAGGAAGAAGTTACAATCAGACTTGCAAGATTTTGTGGCTATAACCTCAATAAGGCAAAGTGTTGGTCTGCTTGTGGAGTATGTTTCCTGCTTTGGACAATCTTGAAGGGGCCATGAAATTGACGCAGATGAATCTGATCTAAATGGGGTGCTTGCAATTGTGCCTCTGCATGGATTTGAATCTGCTCCAGGAAGGGAGGGAGGGAGGGAGGGAAGGAAAAGGGACAGGGGGAGGAAAGGAGGGAAAAGAAGAAGGGAGGACAAAGGGAAAGAAAGGAAGGAAGGAAGGAAGGAAGGAAGGAAGGAAGGAAGGAAGGGGAAGGGAGGGNGGGGGAGGAAAGGAGGGAAAAGAAGAAGGGAGGACAAAGGGAAAGAAAGGAAGGAAGGAAGGAAGGAAGGAAGGAAGGAAGGGGAAGGGAGGGAAGGGAGGGAGGGAGGACAAAGAGGGAGGGAGGGAAAAGGGGAAGGGATAGAGGGAGGGAGGGAGGGAGGGAAAAGAGAGAGGGAGGACAAAGGGAAAGGAAAGAAGGAAGAAAGGAAAGGAGGGAGGGAGGGAAGGAAGGAAGGGAAGGAAGGAGAGGAGGGAGGAAGGAAGGAAGGACAAAGAGGGAAGAAGAGGCAGGGAGGACAAAGTGGGAGGGAGAGAGGGATGAAAGAAGAACAAAGAGAGAGGGAGGAGAAAGGAAGGAGAAAGGGGAGGGCAGGAGTACTGAGGGGGAGGGAAGCAGAAAGGGAGGAAGGGAGGAGGAAGGAAGGAAGGAAAGAAGGAAAACACACACTGAAAACATTATTTAATATTCTTATTTTCACCTACTCATACATTCAATATATTCTGTGATGAATCAGAGAACATTATTGTAAAAATTGGAAAAAAGAGCACCCACCAGTAGCTCAGTTTTGATCCCATCTCTAACTTCAAGACACGGAAAGATCTCCATGTATTTCAAAGCTCCTAACAAATGACATTCACTCCCAGTCCTGTCATGTCATCCCAGTTGGTGGCTTTTGTAGTTTCGCTTTCCAGATATAATCATTTCCCAAGTGAAAGGCCTGTCTGTGGTTTTTTTTTTTTTGATGAGCTCCAAACCGCTCCTCAAAACCTTTTCGGTGAAGGTTATTTCCTCTGTGACTTGTTTATGGGCGCAATTGATCGAACATCCCTCATTCGGAAAGAAAAAAGACGGATAAAAATGAAAGAGAGAAAGGAGAAAATGGAAATCCACCATTCCTTTTCAAAATGCCCTTCCCACCCCCCAATATACATTGAAAGGGCCTTTTTTTTTTTTTTCAAACTTGGGGCTGTGGGAAGGAATGAATTAANTTTTTTTTTTTTTTGCAAACTTGGGGCTGTGGGAAGGAATGAATTAAATAAAAACAAAACCAAAAAGAAAGAGAGAGAAAAAAGAAGAAAAAAGAAGAATGAACCAGTGAAACTATCCAAATCTAATTAACTAAAGGAGCTGAAGACTTTTTAAGTATCTCACTTTCCCTGTCTTTGTATCTGTATTTATAACTTCGAGGTCACACAGAAAAGGCCAGGAAGAAAGCGGGTGGGTGGGAGAGTGGGTGGGTGTGGTTTAGATTTCTTTCTCACCATTTCTATAGTTCCCCCCCAGAACAGAAAGAGACTAATAAGGAGGTGTCTGAGAAAGTGGAGGAGGGGAGATATTAGATCCCCACTTGGCACTTGGGTTAGGAGGACACGCTTTGCAAGGTAAAGAGTTGGGGGGAGGGCAGCTGAAAGGCTTGTGAGAAGTTGCCAGAATTCTCTCTCTCTCTCTCCCCTTCTCAACAGACCTTCTTCAGTTCATTTCTATATTGCAGCAGCAAAGTCAATGAAATGATTCTATCAAAGAATGATGAAGGGACCCTTCCTTCCTTCTCTTATTCTTCCTTCTTCCCTTCCTTCCTTTCATTCTTTTTGCTTCCTTCCTTCCTCGTTCATGCTTTTTCCTTCCTTTCCCTCCCTTCCTTCCTCACTCTCATTCTTTTCCTTCCTCCCTCCTTCCTTTCCCCCTCCTTCCCTCCCTTCCCCCTTCCTATTCTTTCTCCTTCCTTCCTTCCTTCCTTCCTTCCTTCCTTCCTTCCTTCCTTCCTTCCTTCCTTCCTGAAAACACCAGGGAAGTTACCAGAATATAAATCAGTGCACTGAAGAGTAGCACCAAATCTCCACTGAGATTTTGTTCTGGCAGATGCTCTGTAACACAAAAAGGGAATAAATTTTGTCCATCACAGGCCATGCTATCGAGTGAGAAACTGAACCTTTGGAGAACCATGAACAAGGAATAAGAGCAATGATATATGACCATGTTTCATGCTTAGAAATGTTTCAGCATCCCCAAGGTCACTGGATCAAAATTTGGATTCTTGGCAAATGGTTCAGATTTATGATTACCTTTTCACAAATTTTGCTAAAGAATTTTGATTTTATTTCTTTATTCTCCAAAAAGAAAAGTGCAAAAATGCATATCCACATGTACTTAGGAAATTGTTGCAAAACTGAAACATTAAATTTAAAAAAAAACATGCATTTAGGAGAAACTTTTTAATGTGAGCTTTTAAAATACATTTTCAGTTTAACCACGCTTGTGATAAATCGACAGAAAAAGAGCAACTGAGAACATGAAACTCTAACAGAATTTCAAAATCCAAGAGAAATCAATATTGATAAAGTCACCTATGTCCTTATTTAGTTTGTTTGCATCAATTATAATTAAGCTATAAGGTCCTTTAAAATGTCAGAAAATAACACTTCTGAGAATTCAGTTGATATTCTCAAAAGTTAACAGCCTCTGGAACTCATTATCTTAAAAGTTATGCCTTTTGGCCAGGATTAACACCAAGAAATACTTTAAGATTTGATGGTTCTGCAAACCTACAGAGATTTTAATGTAATGGACATTGATTTTATTATTTATTATTTATTTGTTTGTATCCCACCTTCCTTAGTTTCACAAATAACTCATGGTGGTGAACATATCCAACACACCCTTCATCCTCCTATTTTCCCTACAACAACAATCCTGTGAGGTGGGTTCAGCTGAGTCTGACTCAAAGTCACCCTATTGGCTTTCATGCCTAAGGCAGGACTAGAACTCACCATCTCCTGGTGATTGGCCCAAAGTCATCCTACTGGCATCCAGTTTTGGTTGCCATGATGTAAAAAAGATGTTGAGACTCTAGAAAGAATGAAGAGAAAAGCAACAAAGATGATTAGGAGACTGGAGGCTAAAAGTTATAAAGAATGGTTGCTGGAACTGGGTAGGTCTAGTCTGAGGAAAAGAAGGATTAGGGGAGACATAATAGCAGGGTTCCAATATCTCAGGGGCTGCCACAAAGAAAAGGAAGTTGAAAGTATTCTCCAAGGCATCTGAGGGAAGGACAAGAAACAATGGGTGGAAACTAATCAAGGAGAGAAGCAACCTAGAACTAAGGAGAAAGTTCATGACAGTGAGAACAATTAATCAGTGGAACAACTTGTCTCCAGAAGTTGTGGATGCTCCAACATTGGAAGTTTTTAAGAAGAGATTGGATGATCATTTGTCCGAAGTTGTGTAGGGTTTCCTGCCTAAACAGGGGTTGGATTCAGGGGTGAGCTTCAAATATTTCAGCAACCGGTTCTCTGCCCAGTTGCTGGGTGGCCATGGTGGGCATGGCCTAGTCGGCCTCCTGCATCCATGGCGGGAAGGCCAGTTTTTCCTTCCTCAGGCTCCGCAGGCTTTCCTCAAGCCTCTGGGAGGGCAAAAATTCCTTCCCCTGGCTCGGAGGCCCTCCAGAGGCTGGAAATGGGTCCATTTTCAGACTTCCAGAACTTCCAGGAGGCCCATTTTTCACCTTGCCCAGGCTCCGGAGGCTTTTCTTGACCCTCTGGGATGGCAAAAACGGCCTTCCCCAGGCACTGGAAGCCCTCTGGAGACCAGAAATGGGCCCATTTCTAGCCTAGGAGGCCTATTTCCTCCCCTCCCTGAGCTTCTGTGTGGGCCCTAAACTTACCACGCATCCAAAATGGGCAGCGTGGAGACTGCTGAGAGGTGACAGGAGGGGTGGGCAGGGCCAGCCAGGGGTGGGATCTGGTGGTTCGCCGAACCAGCCATAACAAATAACAAATGGCAACTCCAAATCTCAACAAATAAATGCTTTGTCTTACATATTGGCAAAAAAAAAAAGAAGAAAATAAAATATAAGCTAAATAGTCAAGACCTTGTTGATGATCCCAACTTTGCCAAGGACCTTGGAGTACTCATCTCTAATGATCTAAGTGCTAGAGCCCACTGTAACTACAGAGCCAAAAAGGCATTAAGAGTTGTTAACCTAATCCTACATAGTTTTTTCTCTGGTAATATCACACTGTTAACTAGAGCATACAAAACATTTGCTAGACCTATACTTGAATACAGCTCATCAGTCTGGAACCCATATCATGTATCTGATATCAACACAATTGAAAAAGTCCAGAAATATTTCACAGGAAGAGTTCTCCACTCCTCTACTCGTTGCAGAATACCTTATGCCACCAGACTCGAAATAAAATCATACACTGCAATGTCCTACCTGTCAATGACTACTTCAGCTTCAACCATAACAATACAAGAGCACACAATAGATACAAACTCAAGGTAAACTGCACCAAACTTGATTGCAGGAAATATGACTTCAGCAACAGAGTGGTCAATGTCTGGAATACTCTACCTGACTCTGTGATTTCTTCCCCAAACCCCAAAAACTTTAACCTTAGAATGTCTACTATTGTCCTCACCCCCTTCCTAAGAGGTCTGGAGGGGGCGTGCATAAGCGCACCAACGTGCCTACCGTCCCTGTCCTATTGTTTCTTTTATTTTTCTTATATGTATCCATTTCATGTATTCATAACTATGTTTATACTTATACCTATTATCTTATAATTGCTTGACAAAAGAAAATAAATAAATAAAAATAAATAAATAATGTTAGCTCTGGGTCCATACAACCCAGATGACCCCATAGCAGCCCATCCCTAGTTGGACTTGAAGACCTCCCAACTTTGTTATTCTATTCTAATTGTTGGCTTTCATACTTAAGCCAGGACTCAAATTCACCGTCTCCTGGCGATTGGCCCAAAGTCAACCAGCTAGCTTTCATGGCTAAAGAAGGACTTGAATTCATGGTCTCCCGCTTTCCAGCCTGGGTACCTTAACCGCTAGATTAAACTGGCTCTTGCAGTACCTGCTCATCCCATTCATTATAATCAGCTTTCTAAAGTTAATATTTTATTGCCACGTTACAACATTTGGCATGTATTGTACAAGTCTCAGCTCTTCAAATAGAAAACAAGAGAATTACAGATTACAGATGAACAGAGTTGGAAGGGACCTTGTAGGTCATCTAGTCCGACCCCCCACCCACTGACTCTAGTAGTTTCCATTGTTCAGATGACAAATGTCAGTCACTTCATATTCCTAAGATTGTTTTTCATTTTTTTTCAAATAATTTTTAATTTTTTACATATCTCTTCAAGTAAGCAATGTGATTCCAGGTTCCAACAAACATACATAATCACAGTTATATCTCTAGCTTTCTTATCTAATTTTGTATCATATCATTTTTCTTTTAATAAATAAGATTGCTTTTCAAAATCTGGAAATACCCTATTTCAAATCCCAGCTTGAGGGGGAAAAAAATAAAACAATAAAACTACAAGGTTGACGACTTGGCTGAGGATTGCTTTTTTCCCCATTTTTTAAAAAAAGTCCTCCTAACTCCAGTCTGGTTGCTCTTCTTCCCAAAGATAATGATGTCAGCTAAAGATGCGAAAAGCGAAACGTCCCTTGCTAGCCATCTTAACGGTAGGAAATCCTGAGGCTGTTTTTATTTCATATGTAACCCATATGTGAGGCGTTTTTCTTAAGATAAGCCAGCTGCTGGACACATCTGATGCAATGACATCTATGAAAAAGTTTAAAGAAACCACATAAGTTGCCAGAATTATGACATCTGCAATAATAGGGCCTGTTTAATCAATAGTTATTTCCTCTGCAATTATTAGCAAAACCACTCAAGGAATTCTTTGCAGCCAGGGCTGAAAATAATTAACGCTTGACTGTTTTTCCCATGCTTGCCTTTAGCAAAATTGCAGATGCTGCAAACCCATTGCAACCCAAACCAACTGGAAGGGCTGTCTCACATTGTCTACAAACTCTGGCTGCTCTTTTTTCACTCTGAAACTTCTGGGGAAGTTTCATTTCATTCTTGTCAAACAGTCAACAAATGGTCAAAACTGGGAGCGTCCTATCAAATTCTGTACTTATCAACAGTGGTGTCCCCCAAGGCAGTGTATTAAGGCCCTGTCACATTGCCCAACGGATGCAAAACGGACACAACGGACGAGCAAAATGTTCCGTCCGTTGTTATCTGCTCTCAGAAGGGGCAAAAA
>BHFT01042890.1:0-54290 GCA_004320025.1 Laticauda laticaudata
TGTAAATTTCAACACCAGACTCCAGCCACTGATAGAAACCCAGAGGAGCACCTGCAATAACACTCTCCTGTGCTCTTACCTCTATCTTATCAAACAGGCTCAAAGTCCTTGAAAAGAAGTCTGAATTCTTTCTTACCTTTGTCTGGTTAAAGAAGAAAAAAAAAAGAAAACAATATTTCCAAACCTCTAGATAGCAGTGTTACAAATTTTCCTCTACTTTTACTTTCCCCCTCCTTTTTCAAATAAAATCTGTTTTAAGTAATAAAAAATTAATTAAAAATGAAAAAAAGTCTTAAAAAAAAAGAAAGCTAAAAGGGAGTCTCTCGCCTAGAATATTATAAAGGCAATCTGTAAGATTCTTAACTAAGATTTTAGATTTGTCGTTGTTTATTTTCAGTCCTGTAACTTTTCTGTATTCTTCTACTTTTCCCTTTAACTTAGGACCCATTTCCAATGGTTCTTCTAAGATAAATTTTAAAGCAGCTGCAAATGCTTGTAGTTTATATTTTCCCCTTTTTATTTCCATACCAAAGGTAGTATTCAGACGGTTCACACCTAATTGGGAGAACCGGTAGTGATAATTTGGCGTGGGTCGCCGAACAGGTTGCGACTTCTGGCTGGCCATGCCTCCAAACCAGTTCCCAGTCACAGCTTGCTCACTTGCCCTGCCTGACGCTCACCCCACCCAGTCACTCCTCACTTCACAATGGGTTCTCGTGGCTTAACTTGCTTTCCCACATGGTGCCTGGCCCTATGCCCCAACTGAGCAGCTCTGATCTTCCTGCTGAAAGGTAAGCCTGTGAGTTGCGCTGCTCCCCCCCCAGCATCCCTGGAGCTTGCCTTCCCCTCCCCCACCATCCCCTGNCCCCCCCCCCCATTCCTGGGCTTGCTTGATTTGCTTCATTGCTGGTGTGCCTAGCTAGCTGTTTCCCCCCATCCCCAGGCTCATTTGGCAGGACTGGGAGGGTGGATGTTCCAGGCTACACATGTGTGCAATTTGCTGTGGCAGCGCCTTTCTTCATTTCCCCCCTGGGAGAAGGAGGATGTGGGCAACGGAGACGAGAGTAGCGGCACCACTTGTTTTTTTCCTTCTCCCAGAGAACGTGTCACTTCCAGCCTGGCTTGGCCAGCAGGTGGGTGGGCAGGTGGCCCTTCAGAGGCATCTCTACTGCACTGTGGCTGAGAGGGGTGGCAGAGGTGCCCATGTGCAGCAGCCCTGGTACTTCTGCCCACCCCGCCCTCCCAGAATACCACTGCTGTGAACGTTCACTTATTTCCTTTCATTCCCTGGGACCGCCACCACCTGCATCCTCCTTTTCCCTGGGGGGAAAGGAATAAAGGCACAGGTGCAGCATGCTCAGGCCGCCGTTGCCCGCTTCCTCCTTCTCCACAGGGGGAAAGGAAGAAAGGCATGGGTACAGCATACTCAAGCCTCCATTCATTCCGCAGAGATGAAGCTGCCATCCCTTTTCCAGAACAGCCCCATCCCTGATAGAGGTTTCTCTGAGGGATTAGCAGTCCCCCCTGACCTCCCCCCAGGATTTGGAGACTGGGCTCCAGTGGGGGCCTTTGCAGCTGGATGGCATTATGAAAAGAACGTGGATTTTTCTGTACGTTAATTGTGGGGAAATGAGAAATTCCAGGGGGGGCAGTTGATTGGTGGCAGAGCATGAGGTTGAAAGGGCAATGCGAATGGAGGCTTTGCCCATGCTTTTTTTCATTTTACTTTTTAAAAACTCATTATTCTCAGCAGCCAGCTAGCCAGCGAGCTGCCAGGATCTGGACAAAATGAAGATTATTTTGTTGTTCAAACAGTTTGCACTCTGGTTCCTCCCCAATGAGCAGCAAAGGTGTGAGGCAGCATGGGGCAAGGACTTTGAGGGAGAGGGAAGGGGTGGTGGTCTGTTGCTGGTCGTGGCTGGTGCAGATGCCCCGATGGCAAGGCAAGGAGTGAGCAGGGAGGCACAGTTGCAGAATGAGCATTGGGGGGCTTCCTGGGGAGGTGGGAAAGTTTGAGAAAAAGAGGCTTTTGCCATACAGTGGGGTGAAGAAGTGACGGAGCCTTTCAAGGTGTGGACTGATCACAAAAATTTGACAGTCGCAGGGAGGTAGTGGTGCAAATTATGATATCAGAAGCCCAACACGCTGGCCAAGCAACCACCAGAGGCAAAGCCAAACGCAGCCCTAGATCCTTTAGGATAAACTGACAATTGATTTGAAAGCAGCACTTTTAAACGATCCATGATTTGCTGAAAATCAAATCAATTTGATCATGAACGAAATATTAGCTTGGAAAGGAACCAAGATTTATGTACCCCATGCCCTAAGATTGATGGTACTAAAATGAAGCCCTTCTGCCTCCGCCACCTCTCCAAGGAAGCATTCCTGTCAGATAGAATATGGCAGCTTAACACTGAGCCCTGTGAAAGCTCCCCATTCTTGCTGCGACATCAGTTCTGTGCCCCCTCCCAGCTGATAAATTTTTATACATCTTTGCTAATCTTGCTGGTGGTAGATGCACCTAGAAACATTTTATATAAGTTCTTCTTATAGGCTGTTGACATAATTAACTTACAATTTCTATCCCACAGTTTCTGTCATTTCTCTAATTCTAACTCTAATTTAAAAAAAAAATGCCCATCTTTTTTTTTCTTTCACTTGTTCTTCTTCCAATGCAATACTCAATAAATAATTGTATGTTTTTATTAGTTTTTCATCTGTCCCTAGTAGTATTTGATCTACTTCTATTAATTCTTTATAAAAGCCCTGCATTCTTGTGTCTTTCTTACATCTTGATTATATTTGCACATATGGCCACCATACTAAACCAATCCCTTGATTGGTCAGTTCTTGTTTAGATTTGAATTCCCTTTGTCATTTAAAATATCCTTATATCTTACAATTTTTTCCACATCAATCACATTAGGATGTATCAGTGCCTCCACTGTGGACAGACAGACTGGTATTTTTATATAATGTCTTTCTTTAACTTTTTCCGGTACTAACAATAATTCATTTCTTTACAAAATATATTTGAAAGTATCCATGCATTTTACTTTTGCCATATCATAAAAAAGCATGCCACCCCAATTGGAGATTATGTCCCTCCAAATTTAATAATCTTCATTATTAATTTAATAATATTTTATGTCTCAAATTTGCCCATTCTTTCATCCAAACAAGTGCAGAGGCCTGGTAGTATAGCTTCCAATCTGGCAACCCAAAGCCCCTTTTATGTTTAGTTCTTTTAAAAAGAAAAACAGGTTTATTTCATCAGATTTATTTTAGAACTTGAAAAGCCACAGGATTGCTCTAACATAGAAAGATACATTTCTCATATAAACAAAAGATCATTGAATATTTTATAATCAACATATTACATGTATGTTGAAAACTTTACTGAACAAAATTGATGAGCAATTAGGCACTTGTTAACAATGAGAGTTCAAGATCATAGCAGCCAACTTTACTTTGCACTTTACTGAGCTCTGTTACAGCTCATACACAGGTAATGACTTATGTATACATTTTTTTCAAGTATTCACTGAATACTACCAACATATAACCATTTGTACGTAAAATTTCAGAAATTTAGAGAAGTTGTTTTTGTTGGCCTTTTGGAAGTGGTCTAAAAAGAAGGATATGTGGCTCTGGTTCATGAATCGTATAGAGGACCCAGCCAAGACTCTGCTGAACACCAAGTCTTCTCCATTCTTCTTCAGTCATTAGATATATTTTTGGTACTTGCTTTGAGAACTCTCTTGGCAGCATCACATGCTGGAATTCATAGTTCTCATCTAAGTATTTATCTGAAAAATAAATCTGCTTCTGAACCATTATGAGAGGAATGGTGGCGACAGTGACCCTAACAAAAGCAACCTCCAGCCCCAGAGCTCATCATTAACCGACTGCTGTCACCCCTATTATATTTAGTATCTTGTAGCAGTTTTGATTTTATTCTTGCTTTTTTCCCTTACCAATTATATTTTAATATCATTTTATTTAGTTCTTAAAATAATTTTTGGTAAAAATCCATTCTGGTCTGGGTGTATTGATATCAATGTATTGTACCATTTTGAGATATGCCTTGGGATAACTCCTCAGGGAAAGCTTGGATCCAAAAATGAAGTGGATTTCCAACGTTTCCCATACCGCAGAACAGGAAAATGAGCTTAATTTTGAAATCTGAGCTCTGCTTCAAAAGTTATGTATTCCTTTCTAAATTGAGTGCTACCCACCATTTTGAGATATGCCTTGGGATAACCTTTCAGGAAAAGCTCGAATCTGAAAATGAAGTGGATTTTTCAACGTTTCCTACCCTGCAGAACATGAAAATGAGCTTAATTTTGAAATCCGAGCTCTGCTTCAAAAGTTATGTATTCCTGCTTAATTGAGTTCTACTGTTCATTTTGAGATATGCCTTGGAATAATTCCTCAGGGGAAGCTCGGATTCGAAAATGAAGTGGATTTTCAATGTTTCCTACCCCGCAGAACATGAAACTGAGCTTAATTTTGAAATCTAAGCTCTGCTTCAAAAATTATGTATTCCTTTCTAAATTGAGTGCTACCGTTCATTTTGAATATGCCTTGGGATAACTCCTCAGGAAAAGCTCAGATCAGAAAATGATGTGGATTTTTCATGTTTTCCACCCAGGGGAACATGAAGATGATATTTTTCGAAGTCTGAGCACTGCCTCAAAAGTTATGTTTTCTAGCTATTCAGTTCTACCTACCATTTGGAGATATACCTTGGGATAACTGCTCAGGGAAAGCTTGGATTTGAAAATAAAGTAGATTTTCAATGTTTCCTATCCCACAAAACATGAAAATGAGCATAATTTTGAAATCCAAACTCTGCTTCAAAAGTTATGTATTCCTTTCTAAATTGAGTGCTACCTTCTATCTTGAGATATGTTTTGGGATAACTCCTCAGGAAAAGCTCCGGTCCGAAAATGAAGTAGATTTCCAACATTTCCCACACCGCAGAACATGAAAATGAGCTTAGTTTTGAAATACAAGCTCTGCTTCAAAAGTTATGTATTTAACGGTAGACTAAATTGAGCCTACCATTCATTTTGAGATATGCCTTGGGATAACTCCTCAGGGAAAGCTTGGATCCGAAAATGATGTGGATTTTCAATGTTTTCCACCCAGGGGAACATGAAAATGAGCATATTTTCAAAATCCAAGCTCAAAAGTCAAAAGTTATTTTTTCTGGCTGAATTGAGTTTTACTCAATGTTTTGTGATATGCCTTGGGCTAACTTCTCAGGGAAAGCCCAGAATTGAAAATAAAATGGATTTTTAATGTTTTCCACCCTGGGGAATATGAAAATGATGCTCTTTTTGAAATCTGAGCTCTGTGTCAAAAGTTGTATTTTCTGGCTGAATTGAGTTCTACCCAACATTTTGAGATAAGCCTTAGGGTAACACCTCAGGGAATGCCCGGATCCGAAAATGATGTGATTTTGAGATGTTCCTTAGGCTAACTCCTGTGGGAAAGCTTGTTTCTGAAAATGGTTGATTTTTTCGTGTTTCTTAAATAGAGGAACATAATATGTATTTTTTCCAAATCTGATTTCTGTGTCCTTTTCGTGGTCCGCGAAGACCCAGAGGAATATAAATGTTTGTTTCTGAATTCTAGCTGAATTCTACCAACCACTTTGAGTTATGCCTTGGGCTAATTCTTGAGGGAAAGCTTGATCTGAAAACTTTGGTTTTTCAATGTTTCTTAACCGGAGGAACATGAATATTTATTTCTTTTCCAAAACTGTTCTTTGTGTCTTTTTTTGTGTTTCTTCAAGACCCAGGGAATATGAATGTGTTTCTTTTTGAATTTTAGCTGAATTTAGTTCCACCAACCATTTTGAGTTATGCCTTGGGTGAACTCAAGGAAAGCTTGATCCCAAAATGAAATGGTTTTTCAGCGTTTTTGACTTTTTCATCAACCAGGGGATGATGAATATATGTTTCTCTTCCAAAACTGAGCTCTGTGGCAAAGCTCAATTTTTTTAATGCAAATTCTCAATCATACTTTCCTCAGGGCAATTTCGGGTCTCAAAATGAAGTAGATTTTCAAGCAAGTAATTTTCTACCTCCAAGACCCAGGGGAGAGTGAATATCTTTTTCAATTCTGAGCTGTGTCAAAGCTTAACTTGTGGCTGAATTGTTCCACCAACCATTCTGCGTTAGGCCTTGGGCTAACTCAAGGAAAGCTTGATCTGAAAATGAAATGGTTTTTCAGTGTTTCTTAATCAGAGGGACATGAATATGTGTTTCTTTTCCAAATCTCTGTGTCTTTTTCGTGTTCCACCATGACCTGGAGGAATATGAATGTGTTTCTTTCCGAATTCTAGCTGAATTGAGTTCCACTAACCATTTGGAGATATGCCTTGAGCTAATGCAAGGAAAACTCATTCTATAAATGAAGTGGTTTTTCAGTGTTTTATAACCAGAGGAACATATATAGGAGTTTCTCTTCCAAAATTGAGCTTTATGGCAAAGCTCAACTTTTTCTGGATGAATTGCTTTTCTGGATGAATTGCTAATTCTGAATCATATTTTTGCCAAACCTCAGGGAAACTTTGGAAACTACCGCCACACCATTAGCATCTGCTTAAATGACAAAGGGTTTCTCTGTATCTGGGTGCTTTAGGATTGGTTCTAAATGTTGATCAGGTAAACCAGGACTCCCTTATATAAATGCTCATGTAGCACTTCATTTATAAACAATGCAGGGGGGCCTGTAGTCCAAATGGGAGCACTTTGAATTGGTAGCACCCAAGGGGAGTGTTAAAGACAGTTTTCAATTCATCCCCCTCCCTTATTCTGATTTGGTAGTAAGCCTCTCTTAAGTCCAGCTTTGAGAAAATGTTCCTTTTAGTGAGATGTGCTGGCATGTCTTTCATAAAGGGAAGAGGGTACATGTTCTCCACACTGATCATATTTAAATTTCTATGGTCCACACAGAGACATTTTGAGCCATCTTTTTTTTTACTAGGGTTGCGATTTTTGTTTGGGCTGGCTCGATGAAACCCCTTGCTAGGTTTCTCAATGAATGTCCTCAGTTCTTCCAACTCCCTTGGGGACATGCTATACATCTTGGGCTTCGGGAGTTTGGCGCTGGGTAGGATTTCTATCACACAGTCACTAGAGCGGAGGTTGGGGGAGCTCTTCAGAGGCTTTTTTTCTGAAAACCTCAGCCAGGTCTCTATATTCTTTGCTCTGGATCGGCATGGTATAACTAGGCATGGTTGTTTCTCAGCCCCTCCACCCATCTAGGTGGATCTTTGCAAAAGTCACATGTGACTGAAATTTTATGGTGCTTGCTTCCAGTTAATTCTGGGGTTCCATTTTTTCAGTCATGCAATGCCAAACACTAGCAGCCATTCCATGCCAGGAGCCACTATAAATGTAAATATTTCTTCATGGCTCCCCATACCTATTTGTAGGGGCTTGGTGGCAAAAGGAGCTGGCTCCCCGCCACCACTGACCCATCTAGTTGGCAAAAAGTGATTTTTCAGCTTTCTTACATAAATCCCCAATTTTCCTACCAGGATTGGGCTGATTAAACAACAGGTGCACCCTGAGTCCAATAATGCAGAGATTTTTATTTCCCTGTCCCAGCTGGAGATAAACAGTCTTACGGAGAGGGTAAGTGGTTCAGTTGGTTTGCTTACCAGCAGCTCATCCTCTGGATCATTTCTGAATGAGTTTGGTTCCTCCTGCTGAGATGCCAGAGTTTCATCCCCAAGGAGGGAAGGGGATTGAAACTCTATGCTCTCCCTGCTTCTCAGGGCAGTCTCCTTCCTGCACTGGCCATGTTTCACAGGTTCCCCTGCACAGGCATTCTGGTTTCCATGTGGGTGCTTGGAACAACATTCTGCAGCTTCTTTCCACACTTGAAACATGTTGAAGGTTTTGGAGCAAATGTGGTTTGTGGTTTGAACGGCTCCTGCTTCCCTTGGGGTGGGGATTTCTTCCACACTTGGCCCAACTAGGTCTGGTTTCTGGCCATATCTATCTCTACTTCTTTGGCAGTGAGATACCACTCATGTAGGCAGTTCGGTGCACCTTAGGCAACACAGGCATTGTAGAGGTCATCACCCAGTCCATCCTTGAAATAGCTTACTAAGATATCATCGGGCCAGTTTACACAGCATGCGGGTTCCTGGAACTTTTCAGCATACTCTGTCACTGGTCACTGTCCCTGCTTCACAATTAATACGGTATGCTTTGCGATCAGTGAGGGGGTCCTCAAATTGGCATTGCAGGGCCATCATGAAACAGTCAAAGTTCCGCAGTTCTGGTGCATCAGTGTTATGTAGGATCACCATCCACCTGGCAGCAGCTCCCTCCAGGGCTAGGGTAATGACTCTAACCTGGGATCCTTGGGTTTGGAAATCTTGTCTATACTCCTGCATGTACTTGAGCATGTGTGCCATGAAGAATCCCAGTTGTTGCAGGTCTCCATCAAACTTCACCCCAAGGGGGGAAGTCTTTCTTTTCAGTTGTGTAGCTTGGGGCTGACCTGGAATGGAGTCCGGGTGGGTGCCATTCAAGGAAGGTTTGCTGGCCCTCCAGCTGCTGCTGCTGCACCATCAGTTTGATTGGCTGCTCCTGGAGGAGCGGCTGGAAACATCCCAGGGGGCAATTAAACAGAGTTTTCCATTCATCACCCTCCTTGATTCACTCCTGGTAGTAAGCTTCCTGCAAGTCTAATTTAGAGAAGTCTAACTTCCTTTGGCTAAATGTACCAACATGTCCTTCCTCAGGGGCAGTGGGTAGACATTTTTTATGCAACACTGCATTTAGTTTTTTGGTTGCATTTTTTATGCAACACTGCACCCATATAATCAACACAACACATCCATCTTTCTTCTACAGGAACAAAACCAGGGCTACCACTCATGGCCTTGTGGTTGGATAAATCAGAGTGGGTACAGGGGGAGTTTCAGGTGCAGGGCAAAGGGGTGATACACAGGGGTGGGATTCCACCAATGTAACAACCAGTCCAGTGAGCATGTGCTTTGTGTGCGTGCAACATTTTTAAAAGCCCATTTTTAGGTCCAATACTTACCTTCTACTGCAGCCCTGGTAAGTAAATCAGCTGAGGTGCTGCAATCCACTGTGCCATGCAAATCAGCTGATCTGAAAACCCCAGAAATAAAGGACAGAAAAACACAGGGGTGTGTGGTGTATGCCCAAATCATTTCCATAACTAGTGGTTCGCCCAACCAGCCTGAACCAGTAGAATCCCACCCCTAAATCCCACCCAGCTGCACAGTAACAGGATTAATTACTTTAACAATTGGGAATGGGCCCACATATTTAGGACCAAGGTTCTTTGATGGTTGGATGGACTGTAAATACTTTGTGGAGAGGTAGACTCTGTTATCTACTTTAAAATCTTTTGGCTTTACAGGTTTTTGTCAGCTTATTTCTTATGTTGCCTTACAGGCAACTGGACAAGTGTTCTGCAGTTGGGCTATCCACTCTGCTAAGGAGGGTATATGTGGTTTTTCTTGAGGCAGCTCTGGCATAGCTACAAAGTCCTGATCAGAGGCCACCTTAAATGGAGGTGAACCCTGTGCTACTATGCACAGAATTGTTACAGTATATGCCACCTCTGCAAAAGGCAAAAGGTCAGCCCAGTTGTCCTGTTGGTAATCTGTTGCACCTGAGGTACTGCTCCAAACAAATGGGTTTTGGGGAAAGGTTTGTCAAAATGATTAAGGCAATATGTTATAAACAAATAGCAAAAATAATGATAAATGGCGATATGACTGGAAATGTTAATATCAAAAAAGGAACTAGGCAAGGATGCCCTTTGTCACCACTGTTATTTGTATTGACTTTAGAAGTGTTAAATAGAAATATTAGAAGAAATAAGGAAATAAAGGGCATGGAGATTAAAAAAAAAGGAGGAATACAAATTGTAGGCATTTACAGATGATTTGGTTTTTATACTAGAAGAACCATTAGAAACAGGACCTAAATTGATAGAAAAAATAGAAGAACATGGAGACATCACAGAATTGAAAATAAATAAGGAGAAATTTAAGATATTAGTGAAGAAGCAAAACTGAGAAATATTATTGAGAAACAAAAAAAAAGAATTAGATAGACTAGATAGATCACAAAGAAAGTTAAATACTTGGGGATCCACAGTTAAATACTTGGGGATCCAAATACTTGGGGATCCATCTTAATAACAAGATGTGGGACACTTAAAGAAGATAATTATCATAGATTAAAACAACAAATTAAGATAGACCTGGAAAAATGGGAAAATTTACAACTATCATTGATAGGGAGAATAGTGACGATTAAAATGAACATATTAACCAAGAGTATTATACCTATTCCAAAGAATTCCAATAAAGTTGGGAAAAATACTTCGATGATCTAAATAAGATAATATTGAAATCAGAGGTGGTATTCAGCAGGTTCTCACCAGTTCTGGAGAACCGGTAGCAGAAATTTTGAGTAGTTCTGAGAACCGGCAAATATCACCTCTGACTAGAGATTTTACAAAATCCTTCCCCTGCCATGCCCACCAAGCCACACCCACAGAACTGGTAGTAAAAAAATTGAATCCGACTACTGATTGAAATACATATGGTAACGGAAGACAGCAAGGATTACACACAAACTTTTACAGGATACAAGAATGAGAGTAGGATTTGGGCTACCCAATTGGGAATTATATTATCAGGCCGTGGTATTGATGTGGATGGAAGAATGGATTGTATTAAGAAATATAAGGCTTTTAACATTGGAAGGACATGGGTTGACATGTTTTTTTTATGGTATAGGAAAACTAAGATAACATGCTTACTTTCAAAGATTTTTCTCTGTGTGATAGTTCACTGCTTTAAAAATCTTTTTAAAGTCTAAGAGTCTTTTTTCCTGGATTTTCCTCTTTCTTTTTTTCCTTTAAAGTTAGGGTCTAAATAAGAAGAACACCCAGCTCCAATCACTGTTCAATTATACTGCTCCTGCACATTTTTTTGTTTCCTTGGCTGTCCCAGCTTTGTGGCAGCCATGATGGATGCTTCTTCTCCTTGTCGAGGGAGAGGAAAGAAGCCCTTCCCAAACTACAGGGTGCCCCTCTTTTTTTTCACCATCCCTAAAGGTGGCTTTAAGTCCTTTCAGAGCCCTCCAACAAGGAGAACTTTGCATGGGAGCACGGAGACCCATTCCTTGTTTTGTCAAGGTTTTTTATTTTATATTGCTTATACAAATCAATGTGTGAACAGAATGGGTACCATACATCTGGGTACAGATAAATATATTGTTATTCATACTTATTACATTTCATTATCATTGTTTCATGTTGTTTAAACATATCTAATACTACCACCATTCAATTTCTAAACCTCCCTTATGATTACATATATCTTGTTATATTAAAATATGTATATTGTTGTTCTCCTCTTATTTATATTTTGAGTGTTTCCTATTTTTCCCATTAATTCATTTAAACATAAATAATATTTCTTTTCACCATTATTTATTATCCTGTCTTATATTTAATCTTTTAAAAATTACTCATTTTTCCACCACTTTCAATATCCAAATATCCAAAAACACAAATCAATCCAAATATTAACAGTATTCAATTTTTAACCCCATGTGATGTTTTGTCAAATAGTACATTAGTAGTCCCAATACAAATTAATCCACTGTTTTCTCCATTCTTTTGAGTCCTCAGTCCAATTTCGATAGTATTTTGATAGTATTTAATTATGAACAATTTAGTTCATCTTTAAAATCTTCAAAAAGGGGATGAAACTCACTCAGTAATTCAAAATATCCAAATCACCTTCTGAGATAAAGTCAAGGTCAAACCGCTTTCCAGGCTCTATTTACTTTCTTCTATTATGTGTGTTAGTCGTTCCTGCACTTTCACTACAAGATCTCAGGCTGTAGTGCTCTTCTTCTTCCAGTAGATGGGACTACTTCCAAGTTACAGCATTAAACAGTATGTCAAAAACAGCTGATTTTCCAATACAACCAGGGGGTTTAAGAATACAAATAAAAAAGACAGTTCCTCAGTTGTTCATTTATTGTCCAGGTTTTCTATATTTTAAAGCTTCCTTTAAGCTTTCTTGAATGAATGAATTCTTTACTGACCAAGTATGATTAGACACACAAGGAATTTGTCTTTCTTTCATCTCTTAAAATAACTTTGGTTTTAAAGTGGGAAGTTCCAGTGTTTCAAAGGTTCTAGTTCGCTGCTATTTGTAAAAATAGTTGTGAATCTCTCTTTTCCTGGATGTTCTTTTGTGGTTAAAATTTGAATAAAAATAATTCTTCTCACCCAGTTCACACGCTGTTCACCAAGGACTGCTCCTGCACTATGCTTAAATGGTCATCATCTTTCCCAGCTTTGCGGCAGCCATCTTAGACTGCCTCTTCTCCTTGCCATGGCATAGAGGGGGAAAAGCCCTTGGTTCGACAGGAGGTTTGCTATCTCTCCTGAGACCTCACAGAGCACTCCTCCTTAGCTTCGCCACCCCTACAGGGCGGATTTGGCTCCTTTTGGAGCCCACAAACAGGGAGAAAACCAGCACAGGAATGGAGATTACTGTTCTCTGTGACTGGTATTGCTGGGAGGCTCCACTCCTTCTCCAGAGACCCACTTCTCATGTCCAACAGTGCTGTGAGATCAGCAGGAAGTCATCCAGTGGATCCTTGAATTGTTGGCGAAGGACTGCCATAAAGTGGTCATAGTTCTGTAGTTGGGGGTTGCAACTATGGTCCGTGCTCTTTCGTTGGAGACTCCCGATCATTATGATTAGGGGCTGAAGCTGCCTTGTGGGGGCAGTGGAGGAAGGGGAAGCTGCAAGCCAGGTTGAGGAGAGCTGCATCTCCCCCCCTGGGCTTGGTCTTTTTCTCCCCAAAGACGACTGCAGCGGTGGTTTAAAATGGCCACCCCAAAGAGGAGGACTCAGCTGGATTAAACTTTGTGCAGGAGGGAAGAAAGAGGTGAATAACATCTGAACCGGGACAATTGGGCGATACAACTAAACAAAAGTACCCTGGGATTAAGGGAACAAAAGAAAAGTGAGCGGCGAAATTACAAAGGGACAGGAAAAAAAATGAGAAGATATTTTTGACAGCAAAGCAGAGCTTCGAACTGGGAAAGGAAGAAGCCGGAACTAAAGATTTAATTAAATTGGACTAAAATATTTTGGCAATAAACAGGCATAAAACATAAAGCTGAACTTAAAGATTGGTCAAAAAATAATAATAATACAAGTTTGCAAAATTGGAGACTGGTTCTTGTGCTGGAATATTGAGGTTCGAAAAACCCTAAATAAAAAAATAGGAAAAGGTAAGACTTTGTATTATGGAGAGTGGCCGACTGTTGACAAAAACTTTGAGCTAAACAAAAGGGATAAGCACCGTGTTTTGAATGGACTCTGTTAGATGAAAATTAATGAAATATTAAACAAAGTAAGATCTAAGAAATGTGAAAGCAGAAACCAGAATAAGAAAAAAAGAAGAAGAGACTGACTGTGGAATTGTTGATGTTTTGGTTAGAACCGCTGATGTAAATTGAGAATTTAGAAAATTGAAAGAAGAAAGAAGGAAAGTAAAATGTTTGTTTGTGACTTTAACGATCATAAATATAAGAAGTGTGTAATAGATGATATACTCTTAGGAATTAAAAAATGAGAACTTAAAAATATGGAGAGAATTACTACATGGAAAGAGGTGAATCACTTTGCTCTGTGTTAGAAAAAATGGAAATGGTGATGAAGAACAAGAAGAAAGCGCTTCAGAGGAGAGTGACTCAAGAGAAGACATTTTAAACAGACAATTAACACAAAGAACAACAAAGAAGTGGGAAAGAAGGAAGGTTAAAAAGTTGAAATTTAAAAGGCAATCAAAAGGGGGAATACCTGTGAAGTCGGGAAAGGCAGAAAGACCCAGCAGAAAGGGAAAGAAATATTAAAAAGAGTGGATATAAACGGAAATGAGAAAAGATATGGGAAAAGAAGGGAGGAGAAGCAGTAAGAAACAGCGTATGGAAATAAAGAAATACGGAAATAGTAAATGTTTGAAATAATTGTTTTTTCAGAGATAATGGTTGATGAATTTCAAAAGGGGATTCTGCAGGGTGACAACGGGATAATAAGAAAATAATTTCTGCACTTAAAATATAGAAAATAGGTAATTAGATACTGATTACTCTTATTAAAAATTAAGGGGGGGGAAATATGCCTGAGAATCCAAATAAAAGATTAATGATTATTATTGCTAATGCACATTCAAAACAGTAAAAGGGGGGAAACCTATACTTGTTTTTTTTCTTTAGTGTTAAAATTTGTATCAATCTAGAATTTATAAAAAGAATGTGTAATGGAAAGGGAATATGACAGACTAAAAGACAAACTAAATTAATAGTTAATAACGGCTATTAAAGCAAAGGAGAGAATTGGTAACTTTTTTATTATTATCATATTATCATCATCATCATCATCATCATCATCATTATTAGGCAAACACAATTGTTTATCTTTATTTTTAAAATAAATATTAAAGGATTACATTTGAAATAATTGAAATGAAACAAAAAGATGTTTAGATTGAGATTAATGAAAGATGCTAGAATTAATGTGTTTGTTTCTCTCCTTACTGAAAATTTGGAATGGGAAAGGTAATAATAGAATTAAGTATGCATATATGAATGTATAATTGCTGTCATATTTGTATGTAAAAGTGATGACCTGGAAATATGTTGTCCACTAAAAAGAGATTTTATTTTTAATGTGAAAAACTGAATAAAATTTGTTTAAAAAAAAAGATTTCAAGAGAAGTCCTTTTACTGGGAACAAACTGAAAGCAAATGGTTTCAAGCAAGTTATGAGGGAAAATGCGTGCACAAGTTATGAGGGAAAATGCGTGCAAATGTGAAGATGCACATCAACTTCAAATACAGTATACAGCCCAATCCCCTTGTAGTTAGGCAACTGCTTAACAGAGCCAAACAGTTGTGGCCTTGGAGATAACAGCAGTTGCAAAGCTGCAATGTAATCTTCTCCCTTTTTCCTCCCACCTCTCATATACAAAGAAATCTATTTAAGGCTCTCGAAAAAGCAAATGACAATTCTTATATCTCGAGTACCATTAATACATTTATTTAATTATAATTTATTTTTCAACCATAAAATGGACAAAATGTAGTCTGGTCTATTCAATAGTAACGAAAATGATAAAAAGTAACTTTAAAAAAATTAAAACTTACCAGTAGAAAATACCGATAATAATATCAATATTGCCTGAAATACAAGGAAACAAGCAATGTATCTATATAAACTTTAATGAAGAACCTTGCAACGTAAACCAGATGATACAGTATATAATGAGTTGTGCCAACAACTGTTGGTTGTTTACTGAGTATTTCAGTAAAATTTGTACAGCTGCACAGAACAATGAAAATCTGGGATTAATTCATGAGTCTGAGTGATAATATCTCACTCAAATATATTGCAACTTAAATTAAATACATATGCTTTGATTTTTCAAATCTTATCCATGCAAAAATATCTACTTTTGATATTTTTATCATGTGTTAGAAACTGACAGGCGTGCATTTTGGCAAAAAAAAAAAGAAAGAAAGAAAAAATGTGAATTTAGGTTATATAAAATATGAGATACTTTGCATAAAAGTAAACCAAATCAAAATATCTAGAAAGACATTCGTTTCTTATGCATGAAGATACTTTAGTTTCTTTAAATAAGTATATAATTATGAATAACATTTATGCAATTTCTAACATTCAGTTAGAAAGAAATTATCCTTTGACCTACTGTTTAAAAAAGTTTCAAACTAACAAAAGTTAAAGAGTTATTGATATTTTTCATGAACAGTCTAGAGTTTTAAAATGTAAATATATGATACAAGGTCATACATATTAAAGAATGAGTGTAAAGTACTGACAGATCTGTTCTTGCATCACATGGATGGTATCATTATGGGCATCTACAATATCCGTTCTAAAAAGTTAAATTCTATTTCTAAAGCAGCTAGCAAGGTTCTGCGAATAAAATATGACTCCAAGCTTATAATTCTGGAAGCATCAGACATTTGCACTGTTACTTGAGCCAATGATTCAGTATAACTTGAGCAGTTTTTTTTAATTTTAATTCATACCAAATTCTCAATAGTTTCTGAAAGAATTAAGTATACCTTTTTTAAAAAATTAAATGCCGCATAGAAACATTCAGAACAAAGGCATTCTTTATCTTTTGTGGGAACCCTAAATTTGAAAACTTATTTAAAGGAAAAAGAATAATTGAGCTCTATTTTTTGAATTGTAATGCATTGGGATAATTAAATAGGGAAAATTGGATGAGGACATTTCAACTCTTATTTATAACTCTAGGAAGTAAAACAATGTTAATTCATTGGAAAATACAAATCATTTTCCTCCAGGTTGGCCTTCATTAAAGGAAGGCAATAAGTGTCTTAGAGGAAAAAAATCCTTTCAGATAGATTTTGTTAATTGCTAATTTGTTTTCTTTTTACTGCATATGTCTTTGTTATTGCAGCATTTCTTTGATTTTAGACACTATTTAAATACTATATTCATATCAATATTTATGCAACTGGGATTAATAAAAATAACGTGTCTGTAATATTAAAATCTAAATTATGTAATTTGATTTACTCAAATGTGGCAATTACATTTAGATAAAATACTAAAAGTAAATTTGTTTATATAGCTATTAAGATCATTTACAGCAAAATAAAATTATTTGTGACTGAGATAAATCTCACTTGATTTGCATTATTTAAAACAATATGTTGAGTTAAATTCCCATTATATAATTTAGGTACTGGAATCTTTTGCTGTTAACACTTATTAATGGATCCAGAAATAAAGTCTTCTACTCCTTAACTTGCATTTTAGTGTTTTCAATCCATTTATTCACTTCAAGTCCAAAAGCTGTAAAATGAGTGCAATGTTTTTGCTTTGACTGTATCTTTAAAAACCTGAAAAGTCATAAATGTCAGGGGCCACTAAAAAAAAAATGCAGCACACAAAACAGATAGGATAGTACGGATAGACGTAGTTGCTTCTACATATACCACATATAATCATTTTTTCAATCTCTATTATGTTTTCACAATTTATTATGAAAGTTAAAGCACCTACGTGTGGTGATTTTATTTTTACCATACAGCTTACATTATTAGATTTAACACTACACTGTAACTTGCCCCATTTGACTGAATCATGCAACTGTTGCAGATCAGCAGAAGTGTTTCATAAGGCATAACATTGAACATGTTAAAAAGTGTTTCTCAAACTTTTAAAACTTGAGTTGCTTGATGAAGGAGTTTCTGGGTATCTCAGTCCTTGAAGTTCCATAGTTGTCAGGAAGATAATATACTCGGAAGTGTAATTTATTTGGCTTAGGAAAATGCCTCAAGAAATTGAAGAAAAGAAGGATTTCTTTTAGGTTTAGTCCTTTGCACTAAACTGAGGACATGTTCAGGTACATTCAGAATTCCCAAAAGATAAGGATACCAAGGGCAGGCAACAATAAACCAATATAGCTAGGTAATAGTCCAGCAGCAGCTCCTGGAAAATCAAACAGGTTTGCATTTTATACAAAAGATTGAAGATTAAGCAAGGCTACAAGTAAAACAGATGTTCTAAAGATTCTTCTCAAATTGTATTCTCTGAATCATGATAATCAGATATTTTCTAATTATTTGCTAAACCTTGTCCTATTTTAAATATTACATTCATGTTTCTCCTCATTAAGAGTTATTATTTTGCCTCCCTGTGAATTCAAAGTACACTTTACTCCTGACAACTATACAGACAAGCTCCTGCAGTTTATTTTTCTTGACAACATTTTTGGGAAGTGGTTTGCCATTGCCTTCTTTCTAAGGCTTGGAAGAGTGACTTGTCCAGAATCAATATCAATAATGAGCTGTCAATATCAAATTGTCAGTTTTGGATTTTCTTTTCCTGAATGATAATATCAGTAGCAGCACATTGCCAAAATTTAAATCTAACCATTATTAATCTAACCATTAATAATCTGAACGATCCTCAGCTCTTCAGGAGAATATGGACCCCTATCACACATGGGGGCTCATTATCCAGCATTACCTCATCACTTATTTTATAATCTGTTCACATAGTTTTCTCAGTAAAATAAGTTTATTCCATGTAGTATGAAATGATGCCTTTGTTTTATTGCCCCTGAAGTGATCATCCATGTCCAATACCTAAAGTGGTCATCCATGTCCAATATTGCTGCCCAATATGTGTGCCTACTTCTTTTAGCTGGAATCATCTTCACACCTTGTGGGACTTGGTTTCTGGCTTCATTCCCAGCATTCTTTGTTTGTCCCTTCCAGGAACAGCCCCACAATAAGGAAGAATAATAAAATTTGGGGAAGGGACTTGGTGAAAAATTGCTAATTGGCTTCTCTCAACCACTAAAATGTATATTTCTGATATATTAACTATTTGAATATTAGAAAACCAAATAATTTTTGTCAGACAATGATTTGAAAATAAATGACTACTGTACATATTTATTTATATTTCATATTTTTGACCAACTATCTCCATCAGATATAAAAAAGACCAGGTAACGTATTGATAACAGAGTTAACATTTAAACCTTAAACTTAGCTAAATATTAAAATATTTAAAGTATAGAAAAAATATCATATTTCATACAGTTTCATTTTTTAATAGACATACCTGGAATTTTTACATGAGCTACTTCTCCATCTCCCCCTTCACTGTGGACCCGAACTTCAACAATGTACTGACCTTTAATAGGTGCAGGAACTTCTATATAATGGTTACCCGTCTTAAAGAGTGTACCATTAAATTGACCATCTGGTCTATAGAGCACCTTTTAGAGAATAATAAAAAATATCATGGCAAGGTAAGTTCATAAACATCATCTAACAAATTAATACTCCAAGTCATTATTAAAAAATCAAGGCAAAATATTTATAAATGCTGTCTTGAATCAATATGATTTTCCATTTTGAAAAGCTTCCACTCCCTTTTTAAAATTTAGTGAGAGAACATTAGCAAAATATATTTAAGTAACATGTATATTTATATTTTCTGTTGCTTCTATGGTGTATGGTCTACCAGAGCAAGTAGTAATGGGCAAAGAGATAAGTTCTACAGAAAATCCAATCATTAATTTATATGATCACTGAGAATAGGAAACAATAGTATTACAGACAAACAGTGGAAGCCAATTACTGTTATGAGAAGTAAATAGCAACACTTCCACAATTCATATGAGGATTTATATAAGGTGGAAGCAATCATGCCCTGTCTTCTTTATGGTTCATTCTTTTTCTGTGCTCTGTAGACCATTGTTCCTAATGTTTCCTTCTTGCTGAAATGAAGAAAGTACCAAAAAGATTTCTTCAGCCATCACTGCTTAGACATTTACAAGGGATGTCCAACCCTGGCAACTTTAAGACCTGTGGACTTCAACTCCCAGAATTCCCCAGCCAGCACCCCTGGCCTATACTGATCTCCAATCTGCTTCCTTCTTTCCACCACTGAAAAGAAGTGACATGCATGTCATCATACAGGAGACAAATCAGCTCTGAGCATAATAGATACTAATGCAAAAGTTGACTGGCATACTTACTAATGTAAGAGAATAAGAACTCATAGGTCTGTTTTTCTGCCTTACAGCTATTTTTATAACTTGTCAAGGCTCATGTTAGAAGATAATTTCTAAGAATTAGCTGAATTATCAGTGTAATAGATCTTGAGAGAAATTTCATAAGATTCCTGTGTTCAATGGAACCAAATTTGTTCGCATTTTATATCCTTTCTTAAATGTCACTTCCTTTTAAATAGCAGTTTACTTTATAACATACAATTCATGTAGGACAACAAAACAGCCAACATTACCTAGTTATGCCAAAAGACTTAAATATCAATCTTACTTTATATCCTTTCACAGTAGATTCATTGGACTGTGACTTAACATGTTCCCATGTGATGATGTACTTTGAACCAGATCTTACAGCATTGATAATTCTTGGTTGCTGCCTTGGAGCTAAAACAAAATAGAATAAAACTGGTTTATTCTAACCAGTAGAATTAAATTTTATAAACATTATTCTCTTTGTTTACACATTTGTTTATTTATGTCCCCAAGTAAAATTCACCAATGGTATCATCTATTATTTACTTCCCATTCTGATTTATACAATTATCCATAGCTTTCTCTTGCTTAAAAATTGTCACCAAATCTTATGCAGCTACTGCCCAGCATTTACAAACCACACAGTGAACTGTAGCAAAATTTTTCAGTGACAGAAGCAAAACTATGCAGCCATGTTACAGGATCTAACAACTTCACACCAGAGGTCTGTGTATCTACCAATATGCATAATTTACTAGCAATGACTGAGTACATTTAGACAAACTGGCAACTCCATATTAAAAAATTAATTTAAGGTAATTAAAACATTACAATATCCACAAACCAAAAATGGAATATTTCAAGCTCCCAGACATTGAGCTCATCCTTGAGTAAGGAGTTTTAAGATAAATTGTGTTGTCTGATGAAGTCTACAGATATATGTTTCCTTTATTCTATGTCCATCTGATCTTATCTTTACATCTCCACCTCCTACATTAGATGCTTACGTGCTTTTTCTGTAACAAAATCCAAAGGATAAGTGTAAGGTCCAATGCCAGCTGCATTGAAAGCTGCCACTTTTGTATAGTATTTTGTATAAGGCTTCAGGTTTTCTAACATTACTGAAAAATTCTGACTGCTCACTTGCACTCTACTTGCAGCTATTTCTTTTTCACTGCTGGACCAGTAACTGATCTGTAAAAATGACAAAAAAAGGTCAAATATAAAAGGAAATATATATTTGAAATAATTACTCCTAATTATTTCAAAAGCAATGGAAATTTATATTTAAAAACATTCCACATTTCAGAACTAACTCAGCAGGAGAAACAGAGAAATTGAGATTCTCAGGCCCCACAGGTCCCTCAGGACAGCAAGACTCTTGATTCCATTGAGTTGAATCAAAAGAACTTTTACTGAGAGACTGTGGTTGCAGTAAAGTCAGGTGTAATCTGAAAAAGCCCACGCAAAGTACAAAGCAATTTTTTCATCCTGAAACCCAATCCCCTGGCCAGTCTACTGGTAGCCAATGTGATGCCTCAAGGTTGTTTTAAGAACTCTGAGGTGTTAGGCAGATAACGGTTCACTCTGAGGCCATGACAGCCTTGAAACCAGACTGGAACCAGCTGGAAGGAAGTCTCCTCTGTCTCTGAAGACAACCCCCCTTCCTAATTCACAAGCAGTTACAGCAAAAGCAAAACCATGCGAAAATGCCAACGCCATCCTTCCCTCCCCCCACCCCCACCCTGCTTCCAACAAGAATGGCAGGACAGGATGTTTATATGACACAGTCATCCAGGTCATGGCTGTGCCAAAGGTTCTGTTCCAAAAACAACTGGATTTTCTTGTTCTTTTCCTTGAAAACGTTTTGCTTCTTATCTAAGAAGCTTCTTGACTTTAGAACTCATCTTGGATGAGAAACAAAACATTTTCAAGGAAAAGAAACCAGTAAAGTCCATTTGCCTTTTAAATAGCATTTTGGGGTCATAGAAACTGTTAGGACATTTTTTTTTTCTGGAATATTTCCTCCCAGCAACTCCACTATTTGATTGAATCCTTTTGGAGGAATCACTTTAGAGGAGTCACTACAACCTTGGTATAGGTGAGTGCATCAGAGGTGGGCTGCACTTACATTCACAACTGATTTGCTAATGACTGCTTTTACTGTAGTAGGACTCACAATGGTTTTGTATTAATCAGGGGTGGAATTCTACCATTCGTACCTATTGGCTAGAACTGGTTGTTAACATTCTAAGCAGTTCGGAGAACCGGTTGTTAGAGGAAATTACTGGGCTAATCCTGTAAGGACGGCAGGAAGGAGACATTCTGGTGTTGCTTACAGAAACTGCCTCTCCGTTAACCCTTATTACATTCTTGGCAGGACTAGAGTTCCTGTCTCAGGAATGATTCTGGAGTTTTTTTTCCCTTCCTTTGCTTGTGTGGAGTAACCATTTAAAGTTACAATGGCACTGAAAAAAGTAACTTAGGACCATGTTTCACACTTACGACTGTTGCAGCATCCCCACAGTCATGAGAGGCCAGGCAAGGAGATGTGTGCCTCGATGTGAAGAATATTGAGTTGGCCTCACCCAGCCAATAACATGACCACCAAGCCATGTCCACCCAGCCACGCCCACCACCTAAGCCATGCCCACAGAATTGGTTGTTAAAACTTTTGAATCCCACCCCTGGTATTAATCTTTTCATTAAGGCCTTGCAGATAAAACTCTTGTATTTAGCATGTCTATGGAAGTGTCAAGTAATTTCTTCTGAATAATGAAAATGGATCAGTTTCAGTTTGTGATATCCAAATTTGTCAATAACTTCTTGGAGAAGTATGTTGTACCGCTTTTTCTCTGCTTCCTTGGTTAATCAGTCTTGTAATTTTTACCTTGGAAATTATTATTCCACAATCCCCCATGGTCACATGATAAAAATTTAGTCACTTGACAACTGACTCATATTTATGATGGTTGTAGTGTACTGGGGTTATGTGATCATGTTTTATAACTCTCTGACAAGCAAAGTCAATGGAGAAACCAGATTCACTTAATAACCATGTTACTAACTTACAACTGCAATGTTTCACTTAACAACTGTGGCAAGAAAGGTCATAAAATGAGGCAAAATTCATTTAATAATTAACAAATGTCTCATTTAGGAACAAAAATTTTGGGCTCAATGCTGGTCATTAGTCACAAGCTACCTGTGCTTACCATTATTGCATTTTCTGGTAATTGATCATTTACGAATCACTATAGTATCTTTATATAGACAGATGCTTCAGAAATAGTAAAGGGCAAAAGTAAAGGGCAAATAGTAAAGGGCAAAAGTAAAGGGTAAAAGTACACAATTCTCAAAAGCTATTCTTGTATTTATAATTCATTTCAAATTCAGATATATGTTTTGACTATAAAAATAAATATTACAATTGCATGTTCAGTTCTTTGATATCTTGTGGTATGAATAATAAAAGAGTATGCATTTTTAAGCTCACCTCATACCCAGTAACAGCTGGGTTGAAAATGTGCTCCCAGGAAACAGATACTTCCGTGGATGACAGAACTTTTATTTTTACATTTCTAGGCCTTTCAGTAGGAGCTGGAAAATTGAACAGAATATTAATATTGTATATCTAATATTCTGACTAATGTAGAGTAAATAATCTAGGATTTCCAATTATTTCATTTTCTTTGGCAGCATGGTCAATATTTCTTCCAATTTCTGGTTCCTTTAGCAACTACACCAGATTAAGTCATCTGGGTAATTTTGGGCCAGTCACTCTCTCTCAGCCTTAGGAAGAAACAATGGCAACCCACTTCTGAAATTATGGCAAGAAAACTGCCAATTTTATCTTTCATTTTGTTTCTACTTAAGCAAGTTGCCTTGAACTCTGAAAAGGAGATTTATGAACCATTTAAAATAATCAAACACCAAACATACTGTATGTAAATTTTAAAAAAATGTGTGAATATATAAATTCACGAAGAATCCTCGTTCACATAGTTTCTCACTAACCATAAAGAATCAAAGTACTAGTATATTGCAGCGAAAAGATATATAGTAGATGTTTTTATGAAATAACCATTTATTAGGCACTGAATTAATAATTATCTTTTTTTAGTATCCAAATTATATACCTGAATGTGCAGTCGTGGTTAGGTGCAATTAGTGAATTTCCCCAAGTGCCTAAAATGTGCAGTTTATTTTTGTTTATAGACAGAATAAATACGAACAGTTTTAGTGTCCTATAGTTTTCACTTTGCTAGGTCATTCATACATACATACATACATACATACATACATACATACATCTAATTTTTGAATTGCTTGTCAAGTTTTTATTAATTCAAGTTTAATTGTATTAAACAGATACTGCTGCTGTTTAAATATTTTTAAAAGAAAATATTAATCTGCTTAGCTTGTGAACACAATTCATTGAAGACAGTTCAATGTCCATACATATTCATTTATGAGACAAAGATCAGTGCTCTTTTGAAGATCTTTTTTAGTAAGTTGCAACATAAAAGCTAAAAACATTTTTTAATCCTGTAACTGGGCACTCAGTCAAATATGTGCCAAGTAGTTACTGTTCAGAGGAAACAATTATATATTGGATGAAAATTTTCAAATAAAACGGAATAATCTTGTATGGTATTTAGATTAACATTTTATACTAGTGATTTTATTAAATTTGAAATTTTGGTTTATTTCCAGAATGTAGAAGCTTGGCCTACATTTCTATATGCTCAATAAAACAACAGAAAATGGATTTTTTTTACATAGAAATGTAAATTAACCTGACAATCTGAAACTTTTATAGTACATTGCTTTATTTGGTATGCACTTAAAATGTGAATTATCATGACATGCGCTTTCCTGAATGTTGCTTTCTTTTCATGGCAGACATCCTTGAGCTTCTAATTTTAATTCATTTGGAAAAATGGATTGCTCTGATATTACTGGTCAGAATTAACTCACATGATATGCAGGGAGCCAATGTGTTAAAGAGCGTGGTTGGACCAACTTAATCTTTGGAAATAGATCTTAGGAATTAGACTGTTTACATGAGAATTCTTTTAATATATTGCAGCAAGCATATCAAAACCTAAACTTTCATCACACCATCTTTTACTCACCATCTTCTGCCGAATAGATAATAGCAGTAAGACTAAAAGGTCCTTCCCCTTTGTTGTTAAATGCTTTCACCTTTACTTGATACTTTGATGAAGGAAGCATTGATTCATCCTTATGGACATACCGACCAATTTCAGGTTGAGGAACTGTAACACTTTTCCAATCATTTTGATCAAACGACTTGAAAGCTACCACATATCCAAAATTATTACCAAAGTGATACTCTTTTGGCAAAGGCTATAAGACAAAATACAAAGATTATGTGTTCTTTTTATTTTTGTTCTTTCTTTGAATGAGTATATTTTGAAATATTATAATCTATTAGGAAAAATGTTCCCAGAAGATTCTAAGTAAAATTTCTAGATTGTGTTCTTGTTTCTCACAGATAACAGTGAAAACGGTTTAATATCACATATTAAATACTTTCTAAAAATAAAATAACTTTTATAAAAGACCTTCTACAATATCAATATTGAATACAATACAATATCAGCCTATAGTTACCCTCATTTTTTTATCCCTTCCTTCACTGTTAGCTATTATCTCATAATATATAGATTTTGAATGGAAATAAATTGAAATGTCTTTATATAACAAAAAGGAGTATTAGTGATTAGTGCATTTAGAGTTGAAGGCACATATCCAATCTAGTCTTATTCTGGATGATTAAGCCTGAATTATTAAAATGCCATGATATTATCTAAATAATGTGTGGTACTAAGTGACTTTGTATGACCCAAAATATAAAAGGTTCCTTTAAAAAAAATATTTCTGTTTGCTTTTTCTAAAATAGTTCCATTTGTTAAAACAGGTATACAAATGTGGATTTTAGTCACCAAAGGTTTTAGAGAAATGATGAAATAGAAGTTATAGAAAAAAACTGATGTTTTAAATTCTACTGTTAAAAGGAAACATTGTCTTTAATTGATACTGAAGATACATATTAGGAGATATATAGTAGTGGAAAGAACTTTATTACCATTAATTTTATTTCTAAAACAAGATTGCCGGTCTGCCTTACAGAAAAGAGCTTTCATAGATCTCAAAGAAGTCAAATAACTATTTTCCTATAGTTATGGAAATATTTCCAAAGTTTTCTTAAAAAAATATTTCAACAATAAAATAACTTGTACATGTTTATTTCTCAAATATTTGAAATATTTTTATTATATGTTATTTTAATACTAAGTATTTGTACGAGAATGTGGAATAGAAAAGAAACTTCCTGGGAAACTTTTCTCAACTATGTTCCCAGAAAAGGAGGGGAAGAATTAACATGTCGCTTCTTTGTATTGATTAAATCCACATCAGAATAAGGGAAGGGGTTCTAACTCCCTTTATCGATGCTGTGTGCCTGGAGGCATATTAGACCCTGCTTTGACTAGTATCTGGATAACTTCCTTTTCACAATAAATAATTCCTTTTGAAATACTCAGCTTTCAGAAGTTCATCCTTATTGTTTGAAGGGGAGAGAGTCTGGGCCTTACATAAAGTAGGGACTGCAATAGTAGTCAACCCGGAGAGGAACTTTTTTTTTTCTCCTTCCAAAAAAAAAGAACTTCACTCTACCAAGTGCACCCACAAAAATGTCTGAACATAACAAGGAGCAAGGGGAAGCCGAATGCTGGGGAGAAACTTCGACAACTACCCAGTCAGACACTAGCTTTGTGTATCCCACTTAAGACATCAAAGTTGCCTGCGAAAATTCCATGAAGCCCCGGTGGTCTATAGGCATGGGAAAAAGAGACAGCTGGGATGGAAGGACCAAGGGAGTAACCCTCACCCATGGTAACCATAAACCCAGGTGGAAAATGGAGCTCGAGGCCCTTTCTGATCAGGAAGAATGGGTCAAGGAACCACTGGTAGATGACCGACTGAAACAGTACATAAATCGTCTCATGANAGGCCCTTTCTGATCAGGAAGAATGGGTCAAGGAACCACTGGTAGATGACCGACTGAAACAGTACATAAATCGTCTCATGAGGAGGAAGGGCCTCAATGTGCAGGATGAACCAGGTCACCAACGAAGAAGAGCGAGTGAAATAGATACTGAGAGAATCTGAGCCATCACCCCTGATCCAGCTGAAAATGATCAAGCAATGGAACAAGCTGGAGGGCCAGCAGCAGTGCCAGGTACCCAACCATTCCAGAGCAGGGGATTAACCCCAGCCAACCCAGAGATATACAACTGCAGAGAAAGATCCCACCCTTGGGGATGAAATTCAATGGGGAACCCCAGAAACTGGGATTCTTCCTGGTGTGAGTCCTCACCTATACACAAGAATATGGGTGGAACTCCCCGACTCAGGTGCCCCGAGTGCGAGTCATAACTCTGGCCCTAGAAGGAGCAGCTGCCAGATGGATTCCCTCCACAACGCCCCAGAGCTGAGGAACCTCAATCGATTCATGACAGCCCTACACCACTGCTTTCAAGACCCTCACACTGATCAAAAAGTACACAACTGCATTAGGGTTGTAAAGCAAGGTCGCCCTGTGGCTGAATACACCAAGGAATTTCGTGACCTGGCTGGCCAAGTTGACTGGCCAGAAGATATCCAAACCACTTTGGTTCAAAGATGGACTCAATGATGACCTGTACACTGCCTGCCTGGCCCATGGAGCTCCAATCTCCTGCATGAATGGTACCTGATGGCAGAGGAGGTGGAGATAGACATGGCCCATAACCAGTACTGCTGTGGCAGAATTTGGATAAGATCTCCACCCCAGAGGAAGTGGGAGGTTTTTATCCCCAAACCACCATGACTACAAGACCATCTGGCTGTTTTAAGTGTGGAAAGGAGGGGCACGATGCAGCAGAATGCCGTTCAAAAACTCCTGCCAGAAAGCCAGACCACCCAGTGGGGGGGGGAACCCTGGAAAATTCAAACCCTGAGGAAAAGAAATCACTCTGAGAAGCCGAGAAGCCATGAGATTTTGCCCCTCTCAAACCCAGAGGAAGAACCCCCAATGCCCCAAGGAGACCTGAACCAATCTGAAAGTGATCTGGAAGATGACCTGCTGGAAAGCGACCCAACTGAACCACTCGCTCTACCCCTAAGACTGTTTATCCCCAGCTGAGGGAAAGGGGAGGAAATAACAGCATTATTGGATTCGGGATGCATTCAACCCCATCCTAGTAAGGGAAATTGGGAATCCACCAAAGGAAAATGGAAAACCCCATCACTTTCTGTCAATCAGATGGGATTATAGCAGGCAGGAAGCTAGCCAGTTTGGCCACAGAACCATTGAAAATAGAACTGGGGAACCATAGTGAGATGCTCACATTCATTGTAGCCTCAGGAATGGAAGGGCCACTAGTCCTAGGACTCACATGGTTACAGAAATGGAATCCAAAAATAAACTGGAAGAGAGGAACCATACGGTACCATGTAGCATTTGCAAACATCCCAGAGGGGGGAAGAACCATACAGTACCATGTAGCATTTGTAAACATCCCAGAGGGGGGGAAAGAAAGAAAAGAGAAAAGAGAACCAGCCATGGCCAGCCAGCCAGCTGAACCCATTAACATCCCCAAAGAGTACCAGGATTTAGCCCAAGTATTTAGTGAGGAGGCTTCAGGTAAACTCTGGCCTCATCGCGCCACAGACTTTGCCATTGAAATCCTGCCAGGGGCTAAATTTCCAAAATGATAATGTACTGCATGTCCCCCAGAGAACTAAATGAACTCAGAGCATTTATCAATAAAAATCTAAAACGGGGTTTCATTGAACCTACTCAACCAAAAATAGCAGCCCCTGTATTATTCTGTGAAAAGAAAGATGCTTATGCATGGATTTTTGGACCCTTAACTCCATTTCTGTGGAGAATATGTACCCACTCCCCCTCATGAAGGAGCTCACCTCTCTAAAGGATTTTTTTCAAAGTTAGATCTATGAGTGGCATACTACTGCATCAGAATAAGGAAGGGGGATGAGTGGAAGACTTCGTTTAACACCCTACTGGGATGCTACCAATTTAAAGTGCTCCCTTTCAAACTACAAGGAGCACCTGCTGTATTTATGCAATTAATTAATGAGGTTCTCCATGATTTTTTGTCCAAAGGGGTTCTCTATGACATTTATCTCTATGACATTTCAATCTACACTGAAACAAAAGAAGAGCACATAAAGTTACTCTGAATGGTTCTCACAAAACTCCAAAACAACAAACTATATGCAAAACTCTCTAAATGTGAATTCCATGAAGAAAAAATTGATTATCTGGAATATAGAATATCCCACGAGGGAATAGAGATGGACCCACAAAAAGTAAAAGTTGTCATCGATTGGGAGCTGCCCCATACCCGCAAACAACTGCAAAGCTTCCTGGGTTTTGCAAACTTTTGCCATCAGTTCATTTCAGCTTTTGCGAATATCGCTCTCCCCATTACAAGCTTGTTAAAAATGAAAGGGGTGGAGAAACTGAAGCCAAAGAAACCCCTTACCTGGATGATGGAATGCCAAGCGGCATTCAAAAAACTTAAACAGCTATTCTCAGAACTAATCCTGAAACACCCAGACCCAGAGCAACCATTTGTCATCCAAGAGATGCTAGCGATGTAGCAGTTGAAACAGTTCTACTCAAAAAGAATGAACATGGACAGTTGCAACCATGTGCTTATACTTTCAAGAAACTGACAGGAACCGAGCAAAGATGGGCCATATGTCAGAAAGAGGCATATGCCATGTGATGGGCACTCCTCACATGGAGACACTTCCCACAAGGGAACAAAATCCCCTTCGAAGTCTGGACTGATCATATCTAGAAGCCCTGAAAAATCCACAGAAACTCTCACCAAAACAAGTAAGGTGGGCTCAATATTTTAAATGGTTTAATTTCACTCTCAAATATCTCCCAGTGGGAAAAATTTCTTGGAAGATGTCCTATCTAGAAAACCACAGTACAACAGGAAAAAGATTGAAGTTGCAAAACCCATGATCCAACCAACCCAACTTGCAGCCAAAGTAATCACCTGAGCACAAGGGGAGAAAGAACCACTGACTGGCAATGCAATAGCTTCCAAATTTAAGGAGGCACTACTTAAGGATGACTGGATCTAGGCTAACAAAAACATTTGCTTACTCAAAGATGGTCTAGCTTGGGTATAAAACAAACTTTATGTCCCTGCCAGCCAGAGAATGGACCTTATGAAATGATGCCACGACTCAAAAATAGCTGGACACTTTGGATTTGTAAAAACCTGTCATGCCCCTGGTGGAGACTGACTCTGAGGAAGAGGAGGAACAGTCAACAGGGAGTGGAAGTGTGACTCCAGAGATGGTGGAGGAGGCTAGAGAAGGGCAGAGGCCGGCTGAGCAGTAAGAGGAGGACCCAGGCCCATCCCCTATCCATCCTAGGGCATGCAGGGAGGAGAGGATCAGGGTAAAACATGGTCTACTTGGGAGGAGAGGGCCATGATCCTCCTCATGGGTTGCAGGTGTGAGATCTGCATAAAAGGTTGGACCTGTGTGCTAACAGATGCTAGAGCCAAATTAGTGTTTTATTCCTAAAGAAGGTTTATCTTGGTTGGCATTCTTCCAACTGACTGTACCTGGTTATCTTCCTGAAGTTGGCACATCATCTATCCTGGTCTGTTGTGGAACTTTATTTAGTGTGGTTTGTTTTTAGTTTTGCTTCATGTTGCTCTTTGAATTTGAACTGAGTTTCTTTCCTTTGAAATGTTATTCTGAAAATAGTTACTTCTCCACTGTGACAATTAAAGAGTGAAGTCACGTTGAAGCATTAAAGGACTTTTAGTTGCGTTTTGGGTTTTATTATATTTCTGAAATACTCTGGGTCATCACAAAACCTGCACCTCATCAAAACACTCTGGTGGCCGTTTCTCAAAAAGATATTGAAAGCTATGTTGCTATTTGCCCTATCTGTGCTGCTGCAAAAGAAGACAAGGAAAATCTCCTGGCTTTTACAAACAGTGGCCAACCTTCAGCACCCGGAGGAGATCTCTGTGGACTTTATAGTGGAGCTCCCTGAAAGTGCAGGAAATACTGTTATTTGAGTTGTAACTGACCTTTTTTCAAAACAGGTTCATTTTGTACCCTGCCAAAAGATCCCAACAGCATTGCATCGGCAAAGATGTTTTTAATACACATTTATCGCCTCCATGGAGCTCCCAAATAGATTATTTCAGATAGGGGTGTACAATTCACATCCAATTTTGGCAACCTATAAGGCTCCACCCAGGGGTTGTCTTCTTAGAATCACCCCCAGACCAAAGGCGGATCAGAACAAACTCATAGCATATTAGAACAATATTTAAGATGCTTTATTAATTACCAACAGGACAATTGGGCTGACTTTCTTCCTTTTGCAGAGGTAGCATACAATAATTCGGTCGACAGTAGCACTGGTTTCACCCCATTCTAGGTAGCCACAGGGCAAGAATTCAATCCCATGCCAGAGCTACCTACCAAGGAACCTGAAATTCCCTCCCTTAAGGAGTGGATAAATAATTTGCAAACCACTTGGCCAGTGGTCAGACTAGCCTTACTAGCAAGAGCAGCTTTTAAAGCTCAGGCAGACAAAAATGCTGTGATCCTAAACCATTCAAAGTTGGGGACCGCATAAATTTCTCTACAAAGTTTCTAAAATCATTGCAACTCTCTAAGAAACTGGGACCTAAATTAATTGGCCCATTTTCCATCTCCAGAATTATCAATCCTGTTACTATCGAGCTTCTACTTCCCAAAACACTTAGACAGGTTCATCCAGTATTTCACTGTAGCCTACTCAAACCAGAGATCACTTTAAAACTTAGACCCTTCCCACATCTTTAACTCCCATTATGGTACATGGGGAACAATCGAATCTGTATAACTTGCACATGATATACAACTGGTGACTGGAGCTCAGATGCTTGGAAACTTGTCACTTCTTGGAGAGATAGCAAGAGGAGAAGGGGCCATAAAAATTCCAGTTTCAAAAAAAAATTCCTGGGAAAGTTTTCTCAACTATGTTCCGATTGCTTCTTTATTGACTAAATCCACATCAGAATAAGGGAAGGGGTTCTAACTCCCTTTATCGATGATGTGTGCCTGTAGGCATATTAGATCCTGCTTTGACTAGTATCTGGATAACTTCCCTTTCACAATAAATAATTCCTTTTGAAATACCCAGCTTTTAGAAGTTTATTCTTATAATTTGAAGGGGGGAGAGTCTGGGCCTTATATAAGGTTTTACACCTGGGCAAATTAAGCAAAACCTGGTTCAAAAAAATAACTGTGAGAGGACCTTGGAGTCCTAGTGAATGATCACTTAAACATGAGTTAACAGTGTGTGTCAGCAGCCAAAAAAGCTAATACAATCCTTGGTTGTGTAAACTGAGGCATAGAAAATAAATCATGGAAGTATTATTACCATTTTATAAAGTCTTAGTAAGGCCACACCTAGAATATTACATCCATTTTGGTTACCACATAACAAAAAAGATGTTGAGATTTTGGAAAAAGTGCAGAGAAGAGCAACTATGATGATTAAAGCATGAGACTAAAACATATGAAGATCAGTTGCATGGGTTTGTCTTGTCTAGAGAAAAGAAGAACTAGTAGGGATATAGCAATATTCCAGTATTTCAGAGGTTGCCACAAAGAAAAGGCAGTCAACTTATTTTCCAAAGCACCAGAGGGCAGGACAAGAAACAATGGATGGAAACTAATTAAGGAGAGAAGCAACTTGGAATTAAGGAGAAACTTCCTAACAGTGAGGGCAATTAACCAGTGGAACAGCTTGCCTTCAGAAGTTGTGGGTGTTTCATCACTGGGGGGGTTTAAGCAGTNGGTGGTATTTGCTAGTTCTCTGAACTACTCAAAATTTCTGCTACCGGTTCTCCAGAACTGGTTAGAACCTGCTGAATACCACCTCTAGTTTTAAGTCACCAGACAGTGATTTGTCTGAAATGGTATTGGTTTGAGCAGGGGGCTTGAGCAGGGGGCTGGACTAGAAGACCTCCAAGTTCCCTTCCAGCTCTATTCTGATTGATTGAACAGTTGTAATTGTACAGTCAACAAGTACAGAGCAAATAAAAATATGAACACTAGTAGTAACTTTATTGATATTAATTTTTACTAATTATTTATTAAAAGCACCCTTAATTTTAAAGTTACTTAAAATTATAAAATGTACCTTTCAAATATATACAGATTGAAGACTGAATAGTAATCAGGGTCAGTATGGAATATATGATAATTTTCTAATTAATAATATGTCACTCATATTTGGTAAGTTATATGTAGATAGCTTATACAACACATCTAATAGCTTGACTCTAAATTGTTGTTTCTTAAGTTATAAGATCATACAGAAAAAAGAGTAAAAAAAACCCAATGTTGTCACATTTAGTTCCATTATATTGACACTTTTAAAGATTACAGGAAGTAAACTCTAAGCTGCAAGACAATTATGTTTTTTTTTAATGACATGCCAGGTATTTTTTTATTCGGACAAAACATAAGAGGCAAAGCAAAAGATAAAAAAGAAATATCCTCTTTGAATAGTGGAACTAAGAAAGTGGTCAATTACTCTTTTTTATAAGAAGATACTTGCAGATGCTGGTTAGGAAAGACAGGCTGTATTTTCTAAGAAGAATTTCTTCAAATTGGAATTGGTGGTGGCAGAATAGGAGGGGAGAAATGCAGCAGCAGAATCCGTGGATCATAGCAGCAGAGATAGGCAGCACAGCAGCAGAGGTGCATGGAGTTAGAGAGACTTGATCTCTGAAGCTGAGTGGAGGGCTGAGCGGAGCAGACCAGATGGTGGAGCTGAGCGACTGGAAAGCTAAATGGCAGGCTGAGAGAGCTGACAAGACCCGAGCCAAAAGACAGAACCAAGTTGGCAGAGAAAATGACAAGAGGCTGGAGCAGAAAACAATGGAAATGAAAGCAACAAACTAAGCCTGAAGTTCCAAAAAGCAGGGAGGGAAGACCCTGGTAGAGAATAAAAATAAATATGGGACAGGAAATAAAAGACAAATAAATAGGTAAATATTAAGGACAAGAGTGGAAAATTAGAAATTAAGGAAGAATTGTATTAATAAAGATCAATCAAATAAATAAGGCAAATCTTAAATAATAAGGTAGGGAGGAATTGGAGCTCAAAAACTAAAAAAATATATAGGAAAGAAAAGGATAAATAAAACTAACATAATGTAAGTGTTACATAAATAACAAGGTAGAAAAACAAGCACATAGATAGAAAAAAAGGACAGAAAAAATATGAATTACCTAAAACAGAGAAGGTAGAAACAAGGCTAAGAGCAGAGCACATCCACCAACCCAAAAAGGGATTTTCAAATTCTAAATTTTTAAACCTTAAAACTTTTAAACTTTGAAAACTTTAAATGAGTTATTAAATTTTAAATTATTAACTTAATTTTTTATTCTGGAAAACTGGCAAAATCTTCCACATTCTTAAATGAACAACCAAAATGAAACATTTTAAAACCATTTTTATCTCTTTCTTCAAACATATATTGAAGTAAAATGTCCTACTTTTCCATATTTTTTCTCCTAAAAAGAACCAGGAAAAAGAAACAAACTCATGGAAGAGGTGATTGATATTATTGTGGTATGCAATATATGTTCCATGTATGTACTTATGCCCAAAGAACACCCAAATTACACATGTATTAAATGTAAAGTATGTGAACTGCTAGAGGAAAAAGTAAGGAATCTAGAAGCAACTCTAGCCAAATTCCAATCTACACAGGAAAGCTATGTCCAAATCAAACCAAATAATGAACAAATAACTCTCAAAGGATTTGACCCTGCTGATAAACACTTGGAGGAAGATAAATGGAGGTATGTCACATATAGAAGGAAACACAATAAACAAAAAAAACAAACAAACAAAACCAGTATATAGCTAACAAATCCATACTGCCCAATCTAATCCAACCAAAAGCAGCCCCATTAAAGCTGAGCAATCAATTTCTCCTAGATGAAAATACGCAAGCCCACAACACCCCAGCTCAAAGAAAACATGCAGACACTTAGAAAAGAGACATCATAAAACACCCTAAAAAGTCATAACAAACACATCTGAGATAAACAGAAAAGTACCCCAGACTGCACCCCCGAAAAAAGGAAGGCGAGTGTTAGTGATAGAAAATTATATTCTCAAAGAAACAGAACCAGCCATCTGTAGACATGCAATCTGGGGAAGAATGTTCTCTCCCTGAAGCAAAAATTAAAGATGTGGTTAAGAACCTAACCAAAATAATTACTGTGTTTCTCACAAAATATTTTATTTGACCCCCCCCAAAAAAGGCTAGGCTGTCTTTTTGGGGGTGACTTAATTTTCTTCCCCATGCGCACATACCTCTCCACAAGGCCATTTCTATTGGCCGATGAAAGCTCCCCAAAGGCATGGTCACCAGCCGCTTCGGGGTGAGGCATAGCTGCCCACAACCCCTTGCCATGAGGCAGTGTCTTTTGGGTGATGGAAGCTCCCCAAGGGCAGTCACCAGCCACTTTGATTGGCTGGTAGAAGTGGCCTCAGGGCAAGAGCCCACACACACACCCTTCGCTGTGAGGCCGCTTCTATTGGCCGATGATAGCTCCCTGAAGGGAGAGTCACCAGCCGCTTCAGGGCGAGGCATGGCTGCCCGTGTCCCCTCGTCATGAGGCAGTGTCTTTCAGGCAATGGAAGCTCCCCAAGGGCAGTCACCAGCCATTTCGATCAGCCAGTAAAAGCAGCCTCAGGGCAAGGGGAGTGTGCATGGGCGCTTGCCCTGAGGCCACTTCTGCCGGCCGATCAAAGTGGCTGATGACTGTCCTTGGGGAGCTTCCATGGCGAGGGGACAAGGGCAGCCATGCCTCACCCCGAAGTGGCTGGTGACTCTGCCTTTGGGGAGCTTTCATCGGCCGATAGAAATGGCCTCGTGGCGAGGGGTGTGTGCATGGGCGCTTGCCCCGAGGCCATTTCTACCAGCAGATTGAAGCAGCTGATGACTCTGCCTTCAGGGAGCTTCTATCAGCTGATGTTCTGTCAGTAGATAGGGTATTCTAGCCTAGGCTACCTGCAGGACACTCCTAAAGGCAAGTTTTCTCCCCACCCATCCCTGCCCTTCCACCCTATTTCTCTTCACCTCGTGTAGTTCCAACAAACGATGTGAGAAATGGCGGGGAAATGCATGGTTTAAATAGGCCTTAATTTTGGGGATGGGGCTTAATTTCACCTCATGCCCAGAAATCATGCTGGGCCTTCCTATTGGTGGAGGCCACATTGTTGGAGGAACACAGTAGGTCCACAGATTACTACTCTTTCCTCCTCTTTCACACTGGGACCAGGGGTGGGATTCAAATTTTTTAACAACCAGTTCTGTGGGCGTGGCTTAGTTAGTGGGTGTGGGTTGGTGGTCATGTGACTGGGTGGGCGTGGCCAGCTCAATGTCACTGATATCAAGGGGCGCTTCTTCTCGCCTGGCTTCTCATGACTATGGGGAAGCTGCAATGGTCATAAGTGTGAAAAACAGTCATAACTTATTTTTTTAAGTGTAACTTTGAATGGTCACTAAATGAACTGTTGTAAGTCAAGGATTACCTGTACAAAAATACAAAAAGCTTCTTTGCCCTACAAAAAACAAAAAGCTTCTTGCTTGCAAAAAGCTGCCCTAAATACCAATCATTAGATTAAAAATACCTGCAAGCCGGAGTTACAAATCTGGCAGGGTGCCAGAGCACCTTGAGAAATGAAAATGGTTAAAATGCAATGCTAACTATCAGCAGCCAACTCTTGCTCATAAAGTGAAACCCAGAGGTTATTTAAGCTCTCCAGAAAGAGCACACCCAGGAAAAGCAATCCCCAAAACCATTTGCACCGCTTAAAGATACCAGCTGTCTCCCTCACCTCACAAGATATCCCAAGGAAATCAATCAGATTTAAGGAAAAATCACATGCCCCCAAAAAGCAGTAAAAAAAATCAGTGCCAAGCTTGCATCCTGCCTCTTGGAAGTGCACCCGAAAGGACAGTGCCAGATACCACTAAAGCAGTGAAGGAAGAGCCCTCCCAGATAGAAAAAAAAACCATGAGCTGCCTTAGTTGAAAAATCATAACAGTAGCTGTTGCTTGTTAAACCAATTACCAGAACAAATAGACTCAGGAACTAGCCAGATTTCTCAAACCAGTTTATTTATTTTTCAGGAACAGAGATGAACCTTTTTCCTTCCAAACAAAGCTGAATAGGAAAAATTATCCCCACCAATAAACACAGGATTAAACGTCACCAAAGACAGAATTAAAGTTCACCAAAAACCAGTTTTAGACCAAAACTCAGAAAGGGTTTGTAAACTCATGTTTGAATCAAGGGTGGGATTCAACCAGTGTTACTACCAGTTCGGTGACTATGTTTTGCATGCTGTGAGTGTGTATAAAACAACCTTAGGCTGTACCGCCCGGACAGCTGAAAAGCACTGTGCGCAGGTGCGCAGCATTTGAAAAGGTTTTTTTCCCCTGCTTTTTCAACCTCAGCTGTGCTGCGGTTGAAAGCAGCTGAGGTTGAAAAAGCAGGAAATAAAGGACAGGTAAGAGCCTGGGCAGGTGGGTGGGCCAAACAGCAGCAAACACCAAATTGGTTTGGTGTCTGCTGCTCTTCAGAGCTATTGGCTCTGTAGAACCAGGCAGAACCAGTAGCATCCCACCCCTGGTTTGNGGAAGTATATCCAGGGGAGTATCTCCTCCCAACAGCAGTGTAAAAAGCTTAAAATAACCCTTCCCCTTTAAGAAAGTTAAAAAAACCCCTTGCTTTGGAGATAGTAAGTCTAGGCATACTGCCAAGAATGTAATAAGGGTAGAAAAAAACAAAAAGATATTTCTTCTAACTACCGGTTCTCCGAACTGCTTAGAAAGTTAACAAGGGGTTCTATAGAACCAGTCAGAACTGGTAAATCCCACTTCTGATGGGACAAATGACACAACAAAAAACCTGAGTACAATATTGAGAGATTATAAGCAACTAAGCAGTAAAGTTAAGGAACTAAGAGCACAAGTAGCGTTCTCATCAGAACTCCCAACGAAAGGCCAACATCCATGGAGGGAAAAAAGAATTCTAGAAATAAACCACTGGCTAAAGGGTTGGTGTCACCAAGAAAACTTTGGTTTCCCAGACCATGGACTGCATTACCTACAAAAAGGACTCCTGGCAAGGGATCAGCTGTACTTCATGAAAACAGGGGAAATGTACTATTGCTTATAGTTTACCCTGTTTGTTCCCCAAGCTTTAAGCATTTGTTATAAGCATTTAAGACTTTTATTCCTATCCACGGGTATGATTTTTGCATCTCCTAATTGTTGTTTGGAATTTTCTTTTTTCTCATCACTCCCTACCTCATTGTTTGATTTGTTTTCTTGAGATTTATGGTTGGTTTTGTGTTTTAGAGATTCTAAAGATTGGTCACCCTCCCACTTCAACTGATGAGTTGGGCCAGTCTTTTTCCTAGTACATTTCAGAGCTTCAGAGCTCGGAGCAGAGAGGTTTAGTTTCACTTTCAGAGCTGAGAGCACAGAGCAGAGATAAACCATGACCAGACTCTCTCTTTAGGTATAAGCCCCCAGTTCAGCTCCCATTGGCCGACCTTGTTATCCATGTCTCTGCCAGTTCATGAATATTCTGACAAGTTAAATTAGGTCCATCTTTGCATGAGTTTACTCAAAGAAAGGATTCCCAAAGGAGTTTTTTGACAATCATCCCCAGTGATTTTCTAGAGACAACAAAAGTAATACTGCTGGTCTGTTCTTACTCTCTTTATTTTTTAAAGAATATCTTCAAATCTGGGAGGTAAGGATAATAATTACATATACCCTTATACTTAACACTCAGCCCGCTCAAGTAGAATGCTAGATTTCTTATGTGTATCTAGAGTTGAAGCTGACCTCTTCTCAGAGGTTACTGTACATTCAGGTGATGAAAATGATCATCAGCCTGTGAGTGTGACTATATGAGGTCATTCAGATTTAAGATCATATAACATGGCCAATAGATGGCTCACTAAAAATTTAGAGGTGACCCAAAATAAAAAGTTAATTTGGGCTAAAGTTGATACAAATGCAATGTTATACAGTCTTAAAACAGAGAATGCTGTTAATTGGGCTAGAACAATCCAGTCTTCTTCCAAGATGGCAGCAATGGAGGAAGCATAGTTACATCATGGGGAAAAAATTGCTATTAAGTTAAGATAAATGATAAGAGGAGAGGTGGAAAGGAAAAGATAAATCATACAAAAAGAAAAAAGAGTGGAGAAAGGAAAAGGAGAGAAAAGATTGGAGAAATAGAAAGAAAACGCCACCAATGGCAGCGGCCCACAGTGAACTTGGCCTGCAGAGAGAAGCCTAGCTGCACCCAAGAGGCCCACCCAAGAGACCAGAGGCCCATTGAAGTGTCATGAGCAGAAAAGCACAACGAATTGGTGGAGAACAAGGAGATGAGCTGGTGAGTGAGTGGCGCCAGCAGGGAGGAAAAACATGCGTGGGGCAGACAGGTGAGCTGACTGAGGGTAAAGCAATGACTGGCAGACAACAAAAGGTGAGTTGGTCTGTAGAGAGGACACGGCCTTGTTTGCTGGGAGAAAAAGCACACCAGCCCGATGAACCAGCAAACGGGACCCAAATGGCTGAGGATCAAAGAGCAGTGGCAGCACAACGGAAAGGAGAGCCAACAGCAAAGGGCAGCACAGCGAAGCAGATCCTGAGAGCAATGCAGAGAGTAGTGTGGACAGCAATGGTGGAACTGGAGGCTTGTGGTGGTGGTAGAGCATTGCAGCACAGCAGACCAGTGACTGCGAACCAGTGACAGTGAACCAGTGACTGTGAATGGCAACAGAACATCACGGCAGACCCACAGACTGGGGTGGGGCAACACCATGAACTTCTCTCAGCAGGGAGAGCTGAATATCCAGTAATGGCAGGAGAAAAGCAAACAGGAACAGAGGATAAGAAGACAAACAAGGCAAAAAAATGAAAGGCAAGTAAACAATAACAAGTACGGAAAATATAAAGGCAGAGAAGGAAGAGATAAATAAAGCCCACAAGAAGATGGGGAGGGAAAGAATCACAAGAAGGAAGGGAGGAAAGGAATAACTATAGAACATTCCATTACAGGCTAAGAATGAACCTTGCACTTAAGCTCACTCAACTCTGAAAAGTTTAAAATTGGACAATTTAAATGATCTGCTAGAACTTTAAAATTTTAAACTAGACAATTTTGAACTATAGAATTGTAAATCCTTAAACTTAAATTTTTTAACTGCTTTAAAAACATTTCCTTTAAATTTTTGGTTAGACTTTCCCCCCTCAATTTGAAATTTTAAATGATCTGTTAGAATATCAAATTCTAAATTGGAACATTTTCTCTTTTAAAAATCTGTGGCAAAACCTTCTACATCATCATTTCAATTCTTTTAAAATCCACTCATGGAAAAAGAAAATGGTACTATTATGATCTGCAAAACATGTTCCATGTATACCAGTGATGGTGAACCATTTTGTTGTGGTGTGCCAGAAGTGCGCACATGTATTGCCACCCACAATGCAATGCACCCGCCCCCCATGCATGCATGTGCAACACCCCTGCCCCCTTACCTGCACTGCACATGCATGCACCTCCCAGCAGATTTTTGGCCCATTTGAAGCTGTTTTTGCCCTCCCAGAGGCTAAAGGGAAGCCTCTGCAGCCTTGGGAGGCTGAAAATGGCAGTTCCAGGATTTCTGGAAGGCTTGTTTTTCAGCCTCCCAAGGCTGCAGAGGCTTCCCTCAAGCCTCTGGGAGGACAAAAACGGCCTCAAACAGGGCAAAAATCAGCTGGGAGGTGCGCACATGTGCAATGCAGGTAAGTTTGGCTGATGCATGCTTGCCCACATAAATGGCTCTGTGTGCCACTTGTGGCATACATGCCATAGGTTTGCCATCACAATGTATACGCTTATGCCCATAGAAGACCCAAACTATATATGTACCAAATGTAAACTAATTAATTTACAAGAAGAAAAAGTAAAGGGTCTAGAGTAGTGTTGGTGAAACTTTTCTGCACTGGGTGCCGAAGTGGGGGGGAGGACCAGAAACCAGAAGAGCAGCTCCTCAGCTTACATGAGCATGCAGCCACCTGCTCTTTGATTTCTGGCACTCCCATGCATGCGAAGACCAGTGCACATGCGCATTCTGAAACCCAGAAGAGCAACAGATGATTGATGGCATGCCCAGAAAGATGGCCATAGGTTGCCATCATGACTCTAGAGGAAACTCTGAAACTCAATCTACAAAATGAGAAACCCCAAAACTTGCAAGAAGAATATGCCCAAATTGATGATCAAACAACTTTATATATAAATATAAATATTATAAATTATATATATATTGTTAAGTGTTTAGTGAACAGTGCATTATTTGGATCAATATGTTTTGCATACAATTCTGATAGTGACATTACCATTTAAATATACATAATCATGCTTTTTCAATTTCTAACATTTGTGTATAGATAGTAATCATAATAGGTTCTATTATATTTCAATACAAATCAAATTATTTTGCCAATTTCTACGTCTTTTTTCTAACACCTGTTCAAATAACCACCATGTTAAAGAGTATTCTATGTCTATCCATCATCTCTTGTTCTGTTTAGAATTTCAACTCTTATTAGCCTTTTGGTGAATCTGTCCTGCTTCTCCTCTAGTATCTTGTAACTCCTTTTGTCATTTTTATTTAATCTAAATATTTTCACTGCCAAAGCATCTGTCTCTTGTTGTCGAATCTCTCGAGCACCCATCCTCAGTTTCCCCATCATTTTAAAGAATCTTTCTTGTTTATTCTCTTTTCTCGTTTGAATTCTTAAAAAAAATTCTATTTGTTCCATGTTCAAAATTGTTACAATCTCTTCTCTCTTTTTGTCTACTTGCATCATTTTTTGAATTGTTTCCTCAATTTTTTCCTCAACGCTTTCTGTTTTCTCCTCTATTTTCTGAATTTTTTGTTCATTTTTTAAATTGTCCTTTGCTGGGGTTTTCTTAATCTCTCTATATCTTGTATTAATTCCATTATCTCCTTATGATTCCTTGTTATATCTTCCTTAATGCATTGAAACATCAACATTATTTCTTTATACACTTAATTTTCCTGCTCAAACATTTTGTGCTAAAATGCTACACTAACCATTGCTCAATATTCCACCAAAATTTCAACATCCTAATTGTCCAGAAACACCAAACCCACCAGTATTAATAAAATTTACACAGTCCTGGAATTGTTCCTCAAACTGCCCTAAATTTATAGATCTTAAAGTACCCTCTGATTTTTCCAAATTTTCAGTCTTATTCAATTTTCTTCTTTCTTTTTAAGTATTCCAAATTGGCCTACCAAATTTCCCCAAATGTATTTAATTCAAAAAGTCAGATAGGCAGTTTCAAAGATATTTTTTGTTAAAAATCCTTGCCTTAAAAATCTTCAAATAGCTCCCAAATACTTCCAGGCAGCAAAACTCTAGTTGATGTGGAACCAAAATAAAAAAGCTTTCCAGGTGTCCTTTGTTATTCATGTTATTCTTAGCTCAAGGTTATTCCCATTAAACACTAATATCATATCTTCTTTGACCAGTAGATGGCTCCCCCACTCTAAAATTCAGTTTTAAACAGTGTAAAACTCTGGGGAAAAGTAGGAAACTTTTTTTAAAAAAATCTTTCTTTAAACAACTTCTTCCACTAATCAAACGATGTTATCCATAAATTAAATCACTTTTCATATTGCTAACAGTCCCAGTCCAGTCTTTCTTTGTTTTAAGGCTTCACAATCTTCCCTTAATAGTTTGTTTCACTTTTAGGTCTGTGATCTTTTTCTATATAATAAATTGCTGCTTTCTTAATGTTTTGGAGAATCTTTTTTTAAAAGTGCTTTTATTTGGGTTTAGGTCTCTATTATAGAAGTTGAAAGTTTCAGAACTCTGTCCACAACTCGCTCTAGCACATATTCTTCTTATCCCTGTTTCGGTCAGCTTCGGTCTTGCCAAAATAGCTGTCATCTCTGCTGCCGATTCAGAGGGCTTTCTTTGGATCAAACAAGGAAATCTACAAAGCATCTCTCCTTTCTTCACCACTCCTCCAGAGTGGCTTTGGCTTCACAGGGTCTCCTGGCAAGCAGGCATTGGCTGGGTTTTGTGAAGCCCCCATGGAGCTCCATTATCCCATATAGATCCCGCTGCAATGCCAACTGGTCCGTCAATATTCAAACAACTTCTAAATGAATTTATCCCTTAGGACAGGGGTGTCAAACTCAATTTCATTGAGGGCCACATCAGGGCTGTGGTTGACTTCAGGGGGGTGGGTAGGGTGTGGTTGACTGGGTGAGTGTGGTTGACTAGGTGGGCGTGGCCAGCTTGACACCACTCCCTCAACTGCTGGCATGTTTCCTCTTCTCATAGAGTAGACCGGGCTGAAGCCATGCTGGCCTAATTGGGTAGACCAGGCTGAAGCTACATTGGCTTGATCTTTCCTCTTTGAACCAGGTAGACTGGGCCGAAGCTTCACTGGCTTGATCTTTCCTCTCTGCATTGGGCAGACTGGGCCTAAGTGACATGAGTAAACCAGGCCAAAGTGATGTGGGTAGACTGGGACAGCACCACGGACCAGATCCAACTATATCACGGGCTTCATCTGGGCCACGGGACTTGAGTTTGACACCTCCTGCCTTAGAAGAAGAAGACAACTGGAAACATGTTACTCATAGAAAAAAAAACCAGAAAGCTAGTACAAAAACCCTGTCCAACTCTACACACTCTGATAGATATAGCCCCACTAGTTCTAAGCAATCAATTTCATGGACTCTCCCTGGAAGAAAATATGCAGACACATAGAAAAGAAGCACCATCAAATGTCCCTAAAAAAGTAGCACCATCAAATATTGTGATGGATAGAAACATCCCAAGGGAAAAAAGATGAGTGTTGGTAATAGGAGATTCAATTCTCAAGGGAACAGAATCAGCCATCTGTAGGCCAGGGAGTCAATCCAGAGAGGTATGTTGTCTCCCTGAAGCTAAAATCAAAGATGTGGCTGAGAATCTAACCAAAATAATACAACCCATAAATTACTACCCCTTTCTACTTCTACATATAGGGACGAAGTACACAAAAAAGGACTTGAAAACAATATTGAGTAATTACAAGTAGCTAGGCAAGAAAGTTAAGGAGTTAGGTGCACAAGTAATGTTTTCATCTGTATTGGCAGTGAAAGGACAACATCCAGTAAGAGAACAAAGGATTCTAGAAATGAACCTCTAGCTAAAGGGTTGGTTTCTCCAAAAAAACTTTGGATTCCTGGACCATGGTCTGCACGACCTTTTGCAAGGGATGGGTTACAACTCACAAAAACTTGGAAGAATGTTTTCAGAAAGTAACTGGCTCAACTTATCAGGAGAGCTTTAAACTAAAATTGAGAGGGGAGGGGGACCGTTCTTTAAGATCTCCAGGACCTAATTCCAAGCAAAAACCACTAGAAAACAAGTCAGGAGGTAAGGAAGGATAGGAAGGAAGACAAACTCAAAACTCAAACACCAAATAGGAGACATAGGAAGTATACCCAGGATTAGACATAAAGACATCAAGGACACAAACTGTTCCAAAAAACCAGACCACAGAAGATGGAGTTGCACTGTATGTAAAGGATCAATATATTGCTACAGAAATGCATGAAACCAAAGACAAAAACCTCCTGGAATGCATATGGGTCGATATATATATATATAAAAAAGAATGACATGGCCATCGGTATATACTAGAGGCCAACCAATCAAGCTGAAAAAATGGATGTCCTTTTTGCTAACCAACTAACAAATATATGTAGGAAACACACTACAATAGTAATGGTGGATTTCAATTACCCTGATATCAGTTGGATATCTGCACAAGTGAGAAATCAAATAGGTTCCTAACAGAGGTGGTATTCAGCAGGTTCTGACCAGTTCTGGAGAACGGGTAGTGGAAATTGAGTAGTTCAGAGAACCAACAAATATCACCTCTGACTGGAGATTTTACAGTATCCTTCCCCTGCCACGCTCACCAAGCCACACCCACAGAACCAGTAGTTAAAAAATTTGAATCCCACCACTGGTTTCTAACCAACCTAGCTGACAACTTTGTTGTCCAAAAGGTAGAGAAGGAAACTAGAAGTGATAGAGGGAGTTGAAAGTGCAGGAACCTTGGGTGAGAGTTACCATGTCATATTAGAATTCAACATGACACAAACACAAGCAATAATGACACCAGTGTCTTAGATTTTAAAAGAGCTAATTTTAATAAACTCAGAGATAACTTGGGAAAGATTCCTTGGATGAAAATCCAAAAGTGGAAAACAACTCAAGAATATTGGGAAACTGAGAAATAAAAACAAGCAAACCAAGAAGAAATCAGCATGGCTGGGCCAGAAAAGATAACTCCTTCTTGCTGAAAAGTCTGTGCTGACCAATTGGCCCCCATCTTCACCCGAATCTTCAATAGATCACAGAAATATGCTATTGTTCCTTCTTGCTTCAAACACTCCTACTATCATCCCAGTGCCAAGAAGCCCTCCATCAAGGAACTGAATGACTACAGACCAGTTGCTCTAACATCTGTAGTTATGAAAATTTTTGAAAGGCTTGTGCTGTCCCAACCTGAAAACCATCACGGATCCGCTGTTAGATCCCATGCAGTTTGCATACTGAGCAAATAGATCAACAGATGATGTTGTTAACATGGCTCTTGCATTACATCCTACAACATCTTGAATCTCCAAATACCTATGCAAGGATCCACTTTGTAGACTTCAGTTCAGCATTTTAATACCTATATTCCAGACACTCTTCTAAGTAAATTAAACCAACTAGCGGTACCTGAACACACTTGTAAGTGGATCATAAGCTTCCTAACAGACAGGAAGCAGCAGGTGAAGCTACGTGGAATCACATCCGATACCTATACAATCAGCACAGGGCCCCCACAAGGCTGTGTGCTATCTCCACTTCTCTTCTCCCTGTATACCAATGACTGCATCTCAAACTTTAACAGACTGCATCTGTTAAAATAGTGAAGTTTGCTGATGACACAACAGTAATGTGTGTTCATTCGAGACGAACAACAATGAATCTGCATACAGACAGGAAGTGATATAACTTGCTCATGGTGTAACCGGAACAATCTGGAACTGAACACACTCAAAACTGTAGAAATGGTGGTAGATCTTTAGAAGAAACCCTCCCATACTATCACCTTGTACATACTAGACAACACAGTATCAACAGTAGAGACCTTCAAATTTCTAGGTTCTACTATATCACATGACTAAAATGGACACCTAACATCAAAAACATCATCAAAAAAGCAATGTTCTTTCTGTGCCAATTCAGAAAACTCAAACTGCCCAAGGAGCTGCTGATATAGTTCTACAGAGGAATTACTGAGTCTATCAACTGCACCTATATAACTGTCTGGTTCGGTTCTGCAACCCAACAGGACAGACATAGACTTCAGAGGATAATTAGGACTGGCAGAAAAAACAATTACTACCCACCTGCCTTTCAATTGAGGACTTGTATACTGCACGAGTCAAAAAGAGGGCTGTGAAAATATTTACAGACCCCTCACATCCCAGACATAAACTGTTTCAACTCCTTCCGTCAAAACAACGCTATAGAGCAGTGCACACCAGAACAACTAGACCACAAGAACAGGTTTTTCCCGAAAGCATCACTCTGCTAAACAAATTAATTCCCTCAACACTGTTCAAACTATTTACAAAGTGTACACTACTATTACTGTTAATCTTATCAACTCCTTATCACCCATCCCTCCCTCTTGTAATTGTAGGACTGTAACTTTGTTGCTTGTATCCTTACGATTTATATTGACTGTTTCCTAGTATGATTTGATTGTTGATTGTACATACCCTATGACTATCATTAAGTGTTGTATGTTATGATTCTTGATTCTTAACTTTTTAATCTTTTCTTTATGCTTACTGAGAGTATTTACACCAAGACAAATTCCTTGTGTGTCCAATCACAGTTGGCCAATTAAGTATCCTATCCTATCCTATCCTATTCTATTCTATTCTATTCTATTCAAAGGACAAATTGAAAGACAAAAAGAACAAGTATAAAAAATTGTAAAAGGGACAGAATATCAGCAGATACCCAGCAAAGATGAAGTCAGAAAAGCAAAAGTTCAGAATGAACAAAGGGCTTGCAACAAAAGTCAATGATAGTGAACAAAAGTTTCTTCCAATATATAAATAACAAGAAAAAAATCAAGAAAACAGTCAGTCCACTAAAGAGAGAAGATGGCAAGGAAGTAACAGGCAACAGAGAGAAAGCAGAGCTGCTTAACTCATTCTTTACATTGGTCTTCATGCAAAAAGAAGCTATAAAAAGAACCTACCAAAAACAAACCTGTAAAAGATAGACTAGAAATAAAAGTTAAAATAAGCAAAAAAATAATAAGAGAACACCTGTTTGATCTTGATAAATACAAATCACCGGGACCTTACAGATTACATCACAGAATTCTAAAGGAGGTGGCAGAGGTCATCTGAGAACCACTGTATCACGTCTTTAAAAAATCCTGGAGGACCTGGGAACTACAAGAGGATTAGAAAAGAGCTGATGCCATTCCCATCCCAGGGAAAAAAACCAGACACAGGAAACTATAGACCAATCGGTCTAACATCAATATCTGGGAAGATACTGGAAAAGATAATAAAAAACCAGATCTGCCAATATCTAGAAATGAATAAAGTAATAACTAGCAGTCAGCGCAGGTTTGTTAAAAACAGATCATGCCAAACCAATCTTATTTCATTCTTCAACACAGTGACTAAATTAGTAGACTAGTGAAATATTGTGGACATATTTAGACTACACAAGGCATTTGACAAAGTAGACCAAGACCTACTTCTTGCTAAGCTAGAAAAAAGTGGGATAGAAAGCATCACCACCAAATAGATTTGTAACTGGCTGACAAACTGTACTTGATGAGTAGTCCTTAATGGGTAGTCTACATGGATCACCAAACTAACAAATTTTGTAAGAAGCTGTGGCCTTCCTATCTCTTGCATAACAGGAGAGTAATTTTTAAAAAGAACTGCCCAAATAATTAAGGATATAGAAGTACAAAATGATATAGTTATCCTTAGTAAGGTGGGTAACGTGAAATGACTGAACAAATACAAACATACTTTTCAAATAGATAGATATTTGAAGTTACAACTGCCAAAACATCTAAGGGAGATATTTACATGAGTGAGATTCAAACAGGAGTCCCCACACAGCCCATTTTGGATGCAGGTAAATGCAGGTCATGCACAGAGGCTTAGAGAGGGTGAAAAATGGACCTCCCAGAAGGGAGGAGGAAAGGTGGGAATGGGGCCTATTTCCAGCTTCCAGAGAGCCTCTGGAGCCCAGGGAGGCCATTTTTGCCCTCCCAGAGGCTCAAGGAAAGCCTCCAGAGCCCAGGGAGGACAAAAATGCCCCAGGGCTGTGGTGCAGGAGGCCAACTAGGCCACACCCACCAGGGCCATGCCCACCAAGCAACCCTTTGCTAACATTTTTGAAGCCCACCCCTGCATAGAATCAAGATCATGTGAAGTATTAGTACCCTAGTAAGACCACACCTGGAATACTGCAACCAATTTTGGTCACCATGTTGAGACTTTGGAAAAAGTTCAGAGAAGAGCAGCTAAGATGACAGAAGGCCTAGAGACTGAACATATGAAGAACGACTGCAGGTTTTGGGTCTGGCTAGTCCAAAGAAAAGAAGAATTAGGCATGACATGATAGAGGTATTTCAGTATTTAAGGGGCTGCCACAAAGAAGAGGGGGTCAAATTATTCTATAAAGCAACAGAGGGCAGGATGAAATAATGGTTGGAAATTGATCAAAGAGAGAAGCAACCTGGAATTAAGGATAAAGTTCCTAACAATGAGGACAATCAGAGGTGATATTCAGCAGATTCAGACCAGTTCTGGAGAACCGGTAGTGGAAATTTTGAGTAGTTTGGAGAACTGGCAAATACCACCTCTGACTGGCCCCACCCCATCTCTTCTCTGCCTCCTGAGCCCCAGCTGATCGGCTGGTTTGGTTGCCCTGCACAGGAGTACGGAGCTGGAAAGCAGGTTCGGGGGGTGGGGAGGGAATGGGGATTTTGCAATAACCTTTCCCTGCCATGCCCACCAAGCCATGCCCACAGTACCGGTAGTNCTCTACTCTACTCTACTCTACTCTACTCTACTCTACTCTACTCTACTCTACTCTACTCTACTCTACTCTACTCTACTCTTCATGCTGCTGATGTTGGATCTGTACAAGATTTATGAATCAGAGAGGATTTTTGGTGGGGGGATCTTGCTTTCATTTTACCAAAAAGCTGTGTAATTATTCATATTCATAAAACATCCTTATTAGTTGCAAGCCATAAAAATCCCTTATTGCTTGCAAGCCATGGGAGATCTCATACAAATAAGCAAGCCTTTTCTGCCTGCTTGCTGAGAAAGCTTATAAAATCAAAGGACATCTTAAGGCCGTGTTGGTGAACCTATGCCACATGTGCTGGAAGTAGCATGTAGAGCCATTTCTCCCGGCAAGTGAGAGGTCACTCAGAAGAGCCCCATTGTGCATGCGCGCATGCACCGCTGCCCGACAGCTGATTGTTGGTTATCTGGTGCGCATGCACAGGAGGCTGCACAGGGATGTACTGAGTGTGAGGGGATCGTGCCCGCATGTGCAGGGATGCGCTGTGCACGAGGGGATCATGCGTGCATGGGCAGATGTGTTGCACATGAGGAGGGAGTTGTGCATGCATGCACAAAGATGTACGGCATGCGAGGGGGAATCTCACGTGCATGCACAGAAGCGCAGCACGCGAGGGAGGGTTGCACATGCCTGCACAGGAGGTGGGGGGGCAGCACACATTGCCTTCTGGGTGTTGGCACACAAGCATGCACAAGCAAGCGTGCAAGCAATTATCGGCACGGGAGCCGAAAAAGGTTAGCCACCACTGTTTTAGGGCATTGTAGACACCAAAGTCTAAGTGATTTAAAGTGAAGGGAAACAAGGTACTAGGTGAGAGAGGATGCACATTATCTGCCACATGGACATTTCTCTGCTGCTCTCACTGCTTGTTTAGATTTGCAACTCCTTTAGTCACATGGAATTAACATGTTATCAAAGCAAGCTTATTCTAAGCATATGCTAGGTTCTAGCAATCACTTCATGTTTAAAAGGTTTGGTGTGATTTGTATTGTACTTTTTCAGATCCCAGACCACAAAGTAAGTAGCCATGCTTTAACCAGTGATCCAAAAAAAATCTAACTGACCCAAATAGAGACAATGGTCATCAAGAAAAATTCTTGATGAGCATTTAGCAATCAATATTGTAGTTGGTCTGCATTATTTTGTGTGTATGCATGTACCAAGCAGTCTGTTTGCTATAAGTTTATGTGTACTATGCTAATTTAATGTTCTGGTCTAAGAAAGAAATGCCAAGTATTTATTCAATATGTTATAATATCATTATCACCATTGTTAATTTTATTCCATTTAGCTTTTAAGACCACTTTAAAAAGGAATTTTGAATTTTAAAAAATATAAGTATGGATACAAAAACTCATCATGTATACTTGCAAATTATTTAGTAATATTTCTAATAACCTGCATTCTATAGTAATCTATTTTATATGCACAAAACACATTTATTTCAGTAGAAGAATATAACTTCTGTTTATTTATTTTTTCATTTATTTAGTGTCTACACTGACCATCTTACCTAAGTGACTCTGGACAGTTTACAACATTCTTTCACAATATAAATATACTGGATAATACCTACCACCCATGTTATTGTCAGTTCTCTATTGCTTCCACCTCCTCCTCCAACCTCAGAAGGGGCCACATTTGGAGCTGAATAATAGAAAATAATGATAATAAAGATCATGTTTACTCTGATTCCATGAAATAAAAACATTATTTAATTTCTCCAAGTATTAATTATATGCATTTGAGATGATAAGTTTTGCACCATTACATATACATATACATATACATATACATATACATATACATATGTATATGTATGTGTATGTGTATGTGTATGTGTATGTGTATGTATATGTATATGAAATATAGACTGCTACTAGCATAAACCTGCCAATTTTCTTCAGTTACTGAATTTACACTTTTCCACAGTGAATAGTTTTTCTTTGGAGATTATGGGTAGGCTCATAAATAGAATATCTTGTACTTAGCCCAAGAGTTTAAGCTTAATGGATAATATTTTGGAATCAGATATGTGCATGCTTATATCTTATAGCTTGCTTACAGTAGACTTCCCCTCAAAGTAATATTTTCCTGAAGGGTAAAGTAGAAATAACATCAGAGATTGTGACCAGTTCTGGAGAACTGGTAATGGAAATTTTGAGTAGTTCAGAGAATTGGCAAATACCACCTCTGACTGGAGATTTTACAGCATCCTTCTCCTGCCATGCCCACCAAGCCATGCCGACAGAACCAGTAGTAAAAAAATTTAAATCCCACCACTGACTAACATCATTTTCAATCAATATGGACATAGAATGTGCCTAATGAGAAGTTTAATTTTACCTCGAGTTAGAGAAACTTGAGCCATAAGATAGTTTGCATTATACTTGCCATTTGACTATTTATTTATTTATTTATTTAACTTATTGTACAACCGTTCATGTTAAAACCAATTGTGTACAGACTGCATTCAATAAAACAAACTGCAACCATAAAGCAAATAGTAAAAGTAAAAAAGAGATTAATTAGAAAACTCAGAAAAAACATGGGTTAGAAACTCTCAAACCTGTTTATAATTAATGCACAAAATTGGAATTGTTCAAATTAATATAAGAAATGGATTGCTAAACAAAATCTAGTTATGTTTACTGTAATATACATAATAAAGAATCAAAGCTGAACTGGCTATGCCTATTTGCCTCTGATGCACCCCTGTCTTCTACTCATGAAGACTTTGTAATTCAACACATCTGGAAAGTAGCAGGATAGGAAATGCTACATTTAAGCACTAGATTCTAGATATGCTTTGAATTATCCTACAAATAAAAATGTCATCAAAAAGTCTGCTGGCAAGAGCCAGGGTGGTAAGCTAGAAAAAGAGACTAACTCAGAGAAATTGTGTATCATTTTCTCAGATTAAGAGACTGGCTAAAGAATACTGAAAAATAGTGTAACAATTTGGGCAGCGTAACAATTTATTTATACTAGAGCTGAATGAAACTAGAAAAAGCAAGATGCAACCTGAAATGTCAGTTCCAGACAGGCATATCATCACCCCTATAAGAAATCTATCTTATAAATCTGGTATTTCAAATGACAACACCAAGTCCCATATATCCTTGGAAGGCATATGCAAGTCTTACTATTTGTGACTGTAGCAGAAGCTTTTTAGAACTGGTACTAGATAGAAACCCTGCCATCCCTGATAATGCTGGAAACAATAGGGAGAGAGAATATTCAAAAAGACTGGTGCAGGGAGATGAAGCTTTGCAGAATTATATTCTGACCAAATCAAGGCTATACACTTTTAACTGCACTTAGATGTAGAACAGGGGTATCAAACTTGCATCATGACTTCTGTGGCACGTGATGTATTGGGGCTTTCCCCACCTTCACGAAACTGGGTGGGGCGGGATCAGCACGTGACGCATTCGGCCCACTGACCATGAGTTTGACACCCCTGATATAGAATATAGAGGATTGTGTTAAGGTTGCCCAGATGGTTCATGCCTAGCTGGAATAAATTTATCTATGGTGCTCAAAGTCTTGAATTGTAATACTATATTTGCCTAATTTTTTTCAACACTAATTCAACAATTCTGGTTTAATTTATGGCTTTACAACCTGGCTTAATACTAACAATGGCTTTTTTATTTCACCCTGTCAAAATCTGGAAATATGTAAGATCTTTAGCTAAGGTAGCATATAGAAGAAAACCAAATTCTTTGGGACAGCTGCACTTGTCATACAATGCAGCATCCATGGAGTCAGTTGCTTAAACTCCTCCTGCTTCATTCTCTAACTTGTCTAAAATACCAATTTTTTCACTCAAAAATTGGGAAAGGAATCTAAAGACATTTACAATACTACATTTCTAATATGAAGTGATCTGAATAACTGGTCTTAGGTTGGGATTCACCAATTTGAGAAGTAAAGCATTTCCTTATGTCTTGAGGCAAGCACTCTTAACAAATTTCACTGGCTTTGTGAGAATGTTTGAAGATTCTTCCTCAAAGGCTAATACAGATAGACCTTCAATGCTTTCAAAAGGGGCTTAAGTCTATGTTGAACTACAATATACCTGTGAATGAACCAGCATTAATGGTTCAATTTTAGGAAAGCCTAATAGATGAAGTATATTAGGAAGAGGCAAGACAATGTCCATTTTAACTATTAACTATTTTTAATAAATTTATTTATTCAAAGTTTCAACAATTAAAAATGAATTTCCACATTTTGCAATGATATTGTAACAGCATTTACATTGATTAATAACATCCATAGGTATTTTATCTTTAAGTATATGAAATTCTTCCTTATTCTAAACATTTTAGATATATATACATACATACATATAAGTTACACATAAGCTATATTACTTTCCAATTTCTTGTTCTTTATCATTTGGCATCTTTACATCTTTTCCTTAGCCATTTCTACCATATATCCCATATCCTGAAATATTCTTCTTCTTTGTTTTTTAATAACATTGTTAATTTAACCATCTCAGCACATTCATATGTCTTGTTGATTATTGCTATTTTTGAGGGAGTCGTAACCTGTTTCCAGTTTTGGGCGAAGGAAATTCTAGCAGCAGTTATAATATGGAGTATTAGATATTGATATTTTTTATTTAAGCTAGGTTCTAACATGCCTAACAGAAATGTTTCTGGCTGTTTGATCTTTTGTTTCATTAGCTCCTCGAACCAGGATTTAATTTTGAGCCAGTACCTCCGTGCTTGCGGGCAGGTCCACCACATGTGAAAATATGTTCCCTGGCTATGATTGCATCTCCAGCATTTAGCTATCATGTTGAGAAACATTCTGACTAGTCTTGCTGAGGGGAGGTGCCAGCAGTAAAACATTTTATATAAATTCTCCTTATAGGAGACCGACATTGTTAACTTGTAATTTACTTGTCAAATATGTTCCCATTGCTCCAGATCAATACTCTAGCCGAAATTTTTAGCCCAGGTTATCATATTTTCTTTAACCGTTTCCTCTTCCATTTTGTATTCCATAGATAGTTATATAATTTACTAATAATTTTTTTCGACCCCTTGTAATATTTTGTCTAATTCTTGTTGTGTTGTACAAAAACCAAATTGTTCCTTGTCTTTTTTATATTGTGTTTGAACCTGGATATAAGGCCACCATCCTATTTCAATTCCTTGTGACTTTAATTGATTCTGTGTTTTTAATTCCC